>OZ010794.1:153469226-153582226 GCA_963932465.1 Maratus speciosus | reverse complement strand
AGTGAGAACCTGGCAGGAGAAGTGGGAGGACGAGTCTCTAAGCCGCAGCGTCTACCGAATAATACGAAGGGTTTCAGAGTGACGGGCTTGGACGTCCCCATTACTCAACTGGGCAGTTACCGGACATGGCCCGTTCCCATATTACTACCGGAGATTTCGGTTGAAGCCTTTGCCACGTGCGTGCCCATTCTGCAGGTCCCCACGTCCGGCTACCAGTGAACACCTTCTGTTGGAGTGTGTTGGGACTCGGCATCTTATAGACAAATATTGTCCGAGGCTTTCCAGATCCTCAGTTCGAAACTACTTTACGGTTCCGAGCCTGAGACGGTCCCTCGAATTGTAATGAGTGATTTAATCAGTTTTCCAACACGGAATATAATTTTTTTGGATGTTATCTAATCCCAACTAAATATTTTTATAAATAAATAATAAAACTTTTTTATAATCACCATGAAAACAAAGGAAAACATAGAACGTGTTTTGGACTGGACATTTCAACAGCCTGTCATCAGCAAAAGTAAACACGTGTCCGTGAAGACACGTGTGTCTCAAATGACCACACAAAAATGACCACAATGTGTCCAGTGTCACAAATGAATAGTCAGAACAAAGAGGATATTTTAGAATGAATGCGGCAGCTGGCGCTAGCTGAAAGGTAAACACCAATCAAAGAGGAGCACATGCAAAAGAGGAAAGTTTCAAAATGGCAGATAAAAATGTAAAAAATAAAAAGAAATGGCAATAAAAAATAAAATAAAAAACAAGTAAATAATAATAAAAAATCATGTTTAACAAACATGTTTTATAGACAAATGTTAACAGCATTATCGCTAACATTAAAATTAATATATTGTTTTGTTATTTTTCGTATGGAACTTCAGTTCTGCAGCTAAAAATGTTCAATTGTGAATAAATATCACACTCAAAAAGTGATATCTTGTTTTAAAAACTTATTTTTACGCTGTAAAAACGACTCGTCGGTGGCAAAAGACTTTGTTGTTATAAATCGATTTTTAAATCCACAAAATATATTAGTTTCTGTGGTTTATAATGATAAATGATGCTTGCAGGAATCATAGGTAACTCGGAGAAAATTATTATATATTTTTTGTTCGTGATTGTATTACATTTTCGTATAGAATATATATATATATATATATACATATATAATATGTTACAATACATAGAGAAAATCAGCAAGTAAATACAGTCGAACCTCGTTTTTCCGACACTCTAATGGCCAGAAAAATGTGTCGTCATAAGCAGAGGGTCACGGTAACCGCAGTTGGAAAAAAAATGCTTTTTAAAAATGTATTTTTAATTAATTTGGGCAATTTTAATACATAACTGATTTTGCAGTTTTAAGCAATAAAATATTACTATTAAACAATATAAACACAAAACAAAATTGAAAAGAAAAACAATCCGATTTATGATGACTTGTTTTATATGATGTTTATGATCACTTGCTCTATTGGTTCACACTCTCCCAATATATATCTTGTTCAAATTTTCAATCGTTAATAAAATACTTATTATTCATCCAATCAAGTTCAAATACATTTTTTATACTTGTAGTGGATGACACTTGAATTTAATACAGTTTTTTCAAATATTATTTCATTAATTATATTTAATTAATTTTCAATAATCAATTCCGTATTCGATTGTTGACCGAGGGAGCCCTCTTCTACATCAAGGCATTGTACGCGCTACTCAAGCAGTCATTGAAGAATGGAAGGAAAAAAAAATTGTCATATTCACCTAAGTATGAATTGACTACCCTTTAACCGTCTGGCCCGGATTTTTCCGTTCCTAGAAATCATGTTAAAATGGCTGTAGACCAAAATATTTTAAACAGAATTTTACTTTTAACCTTATATAGAAAGAAATGATATTAAAGATATTATAGCATCAAACTGAGATTTAAAAAAAATATATATCCTGGGATTTACAAGCATTCTTATAAAATTACTGCAAAACCTTCGGACGGTGAAAGGGTTAAAAAAAATTATAATTCTTGTCTATTGTTACATTAAATCTGGGTGAATTAAGGCTTGCTTATCCCTAGATGTTCTTTCTACAGTTCTTTTTTCAATATTATATAATGAATTGTAATCAATATTCGCTGTTTCAGAAATGAATGTTAGATAATTTCAAATCGTTTAAATACAATGCAATACTTCGGTTTTAGTCGGATGAAAAACGCCTCGTAACCACAAGAAAGCGCCGCCTGACCAAAACAAAAAGACCACGAGTAGACTGCTACGTCTATCAGGAGCTTAAGTGGGTCATTCATAGTGGCAGAGGGTTTAATTATTCAGATAAAGGATTAAAGTAACATTTCACATTTATCTCAATGGTTATTTTAGACACTTTTGTGAAAATGGCTAAGACTTTTCTAACCGCTTAATATCCGTGCTTATAAGATGGATTATGAAAAATTGACAACTTTCCTAAACCGTTCGGATATCCGATGTTGAAAATTATTCAACGACGTAAAATTCGGAGTTTATTTACATTAAAATCATACACTGAAAATCGGGACTTCGAAAAACTGACGTGATAACCGGAGTGACGTGAAAACAGGGTATCGGAAAAACGAGGTCCGACTGTATTACATAATATAAGTTGTAAATATTTCGGCGATGTAGTCAAGCATTGGAAGAAAAGTAGCCAGTCTAGTTTAAAACCAGTTGGTTCAGAGTTTGAATGCAGCGATTTTATTATGTCAGAGCAAAAGAAAATCATTTTACTAAATTTTCTGAATATGTACTGTAGTTTTCTAAAATTCTAGTGAAGTTAATCCAGATACTTTTAATAAGAAAATTATTTATATATTTTTCTTAGTAAGGAATTAAATCAATGTAAGTTGTATTGATACACCAAAAGAATTTTTTTCATTAAAAGTTACTAAATTGAATTTCAAATTGTAAAAAAATCCAATAAAATGTTATACTGAAAATATATAAAACAATCTCCACCAAAAGGTATGAAAACATGGAGGGCTGGGAACAGGAAAACACCGTGGTAAACCTACGAGTGAGCCGCTAAAATCGGGTTTTCAGGTGTTTTCATCCAAGATATGATTTGGCAAACAGATTATGTTTTAATACACAAATCAAGATTTAACTAATCCTATAATTTCTTCCGTGAATTTGATGAGGTGATTGTTTGTGTTGCCGGCTCCCGGCTCCCGGTCGAAGATTCTTATTTAAAGACACATATGTGTATTACTGCGATCATAGAGTAAACAAAATGAGAAAAATGTCTGAAAAAGCGGCAAAAGGTATTTTGCAGCTAGCATATTAAGGCATTTTGCAGTTTCATGTCCATATTAACCCCTTGAGGGGCAAGCAATTACGTTTGTGAAATGCTGAATTCCCACCGGAATCTTTGAAAAATTCTATTTCAAAATAAGTTAAGGCAATTTTACGGCTTTTTTCTACCAAAGTTAGAAAAGTAAAATTTAATAAAATTTTTCTGATGTAAAACTTCATTAATCGTAGGTGGTATATAATATATACCGGTGCCCCTCAAGGGGTTAAACACAAGTGGCACTCTCTGTTGCGCATGCATTTTAGATTTGTTTCGTTCGAACTTGATAATCGTTCGTAATTCAAACTGAATATGGATTTTTATGTACGCGTATATTTTAATTAATAATTTATTTTAACGTGATTCATTTTCGTAGAAATTGAAGTTCTGTGATTTAATTCGTATCAACTTACCGTTAATTCGTTTTAATTTGTATCAATAATATAGTGTTATTCGTCGTCGTTTTGTCAAAGCTGGTTAAAAGAAAAAAAAAAAAAAAAAAAAAAAAAAAAAAAAAAAAAAAAAACTTTTGTTTTGCGGATTATATATTGAGTGTAGGAAATTTTAATTATTTTCATATAATTAGCCGAATATATAAACGGATTTTCATTAAAAAATATGCGTTTCTCCCTCCTTCATGAACTACTGACCTAGCCTCAAATTGGTACTATTGTCCCTAGGAGAGGTACGCTTTGGGGTAAGTTACATTTTTTTCCAGGTAAGCGGTTTCTTCACCCTGTATGCAAACACTTCCTGAATGTTTTCTATTTAACTGTCACATTATTGATCGGACAGCATCTCTTCTGGCCTTACCATGTACTCTCAGACAGATGATGTCTGAACCCAAAGGTAAACGCTAAATGGAGCACTCACAGAAATCTCTAGCGTTATTAATTCCTGAGTTATGCGAAAAAAGTTTTTAATTATGTTGCCTGTGCGATTTCCATGCTAATTCTAATAATTAAATT
Source organism: Maratus speciosus (assembly GCA_963932465.1). Lineage (NCBI taxonomy): Eukaryota > Metazoa > Arthropoda > Arachnida > Araneae > Salticidae > Maratus > Maratus speciosus. The sequence goes on along the minus strand of OZ010794.1, from coordinate 153,577,940 downwards.
TCTACTCTTCAAAACAGCTGAAATCATGTTGTTATATTACTTTCTGACAGATGATATCCTTAAAATTTGTTTTAGTGAGTCTACCGGATGTTTTAGCTGTTATTGTCTTTGCAGTGTTACACAATCTTAACCCTTAAATGGCGGTTGTTGCTTTTCGGCAACATACCCAATTTAGGCTCTAAAATACTATTGGAATAATATTGAAGATATTATGCCTAATGTTGCCAATAAAATACATTCTGAAAATATTATTAAATTGATTTTCAGCATGTAGATGGCAACACTTGCGCTGTTTAAGATTAAAGATAAATTTATTTTTTCAATTGCTGCTATTTGTTCCTTTTGTTTTGTTTGGAAGTTTACGAAATACCCTATTTTGTTCTGCAGTGAGCAAGTAAAATTTATTTCTTATTATAGTTCCTATAATTCTTGTGTGTTTAATAATATATAATTTTATCAAGGAAAATTATTTTTTCAATTAAAGACCAGTATTGCCGATTAGTAACAGACTGTTTTTTAGCCGTAAACCATACTTAAACAAAATATGATTTTTTTAAAGTATTTTTCCCATGATTTATTTAAAAAATGCAAGCCGAAAAACATTATTACAATGATTTTTGAAAAATCAGGCATTTAAGGGTTAAGCCTATGTACGCGTTTACTTCGGTTTCATTCGGTTTTTACATTTCATAAAGCTTTATCATATGATATGTACTGGAATTTCCTTTTCTTTTTAGTAACGAGCCCTTTTTAATAACTGCTTTTAATTATCATGTATGCTTTCGTTGTATAAAAAGGTTTCCCCCGCCTCATATTGTGAAAATCATGATTTATTATAGGTATTTAAAATAATATAGTTTGAAGAACGATTTTTCCATTCACTCATTCCCCCCTATCGCAATTAGAACTTTTAATCTTATTGGTCACACGATAAAACGTCTGACGTCATATGGCGTCTGAGGCATAATACAATCTAACGCCACAAAGTGTGGAAGAAGAAAAAAAATATATAATGTCAATAAATATATAATGATTTAGAAAATGGTGATGCTATGATTCTCTTTAACCATTTTATTAGGCTTTAATGATTTATTTGTGGATTTAAGACAAAGGAATACTAAACTGGGAGTAATTTTTTCTTTATATTATTAAAATATAATATTTATATATTTATTTATTGATAGTAAAATAGCTGCTGTGATTATTATATGATCCATATTAAAAATTGCCCAGGTGGGAATATAAATTATTCAAAAAAAGTCTGATTTTTAGTATACATGAATTTTCATAATTTTCATGCAACTTTCGTGAAGCAAATATTTCATAACTGAATAATTTACTTCATAATTTTCTTAATTATTTTTTTTAAAAAAATTTTCGACATTGAATATTTTAAACTTTATAGTAGGACTCGATTAAAAACAATGTATATACATTTATTTAAATGTTTTAAAAGCTCTCAACAGCCTACAACACTTTGGGACTGCGGAATTTGTTTGATAATTGGAGGTGACTGCATTTGTGAGGTAAAAATAAACAAATGTGTCTGCGTTGTGGATTAAAACGATTTTCGTTAAATAGATGTGTCCGATATACTGAAATGACTTTTGAGCTATTGATTAAATCGTGCAAAATGCAGCAAAGCAGCGTCCCGTATTGGGTGATTTACACCAATACGAAGTCAGCATCATTTCATATCAAGGACTAACTGAATATGAAGTTTGATGAAAATTCGGGCATTAGTTCTTCAGCTAAAGCTACTGTGGAAATCGTGTAAATCATGTAAAATGCGCCATAGCAGCGCCACCTTTTGGGCGGTTTACACCAAAATGTAAACAGCACCAACTCATATCAAGGACTGACAGAATCTGAAGTTTTATAAATATCCGTGCATTAGTTCTTGAGATAGAGCACCCACAAAAATTGTGTTAGACATGCAGACATAGACAGACGGACAGACAGTCAGACTCACAGACTGAAATTTTGTAAAAACATGTTTTTTTGGAATTTCAGAGGTCTAAAACGTGTAAATCGTCGAAACATTTCACGAATCCAATACTTTTTTCTTGTAAAGATAGAAGAAAGTAAAATTCATCAGTTCCAGATAAAACTTTTTTTAATTATACCCAGGTCGAAATTCATGCTGGTATGTGTTTGCTAGGCAAGCATTAAATGCTGTATTCCAGCAAAGTAAAATAGGATAAACTACCATAACACATTTGCTGTTTCCACCATAATTACCAGCAAGTCATGGTGTGTATTGGAACACTTTACTGCTTGTCCAGCATACATAATCCAGCTTGTGTTGCTTGAGTATGTTGATGGCCTAGCAGCAAGCAAGACCACCACTTGCTTGTAATTTCTGCTATTCTAGCAGTAATTCAGAAGCAACATATACTTTTTGTTGCTATTCTAGTATTACATTTCTACCGTCAGTTGCTTTTAATTTTCTAGCATCACTTGCTTTTAATTTTTGCTATGCTGGCATTAATTTTCTAGCCACCCTTGCTTTTAATGTTTGCTATTCTAGCATTACTTTTCTAGCATCACTTGCTTTTATTTTTTGCTATTCTCCCAGTTAGAAAAAAAAGACGCTAGTGCCGCCATCTTTCGAGAATTTCTGAGGAAACTTAAGTCGGATTTTCTTCTCCTCTGAGGTAAATTTTCAGTTTGTTTTAGATTTATGTGTTAAAATTTTATCTAAAACGGGTGGACGAAGGCAGTGTTGAATTTACCATGGAAATTATTTGTTATTTGTTTTATTTTATGTGTTAAAAAATTATCTCAAAAGTGTTCAGGAGGCAGTGTTTAATTCAGGTGGCAGTGACAAGCCCTCCTCCTCCCAGCTTTTGAAATTTAATAAACAAAATTTTATTTTTCTCCCATTTTTAAAGATATAGAAAACTTATAATTTACAAGTAACTTAAAATAATTTAACTGTAAGAGGAAGATCAGTTTAAAATTTTCCTTTGGGGAGCTCTTCTATATTCACTTTGGAAATTAATTTTTAGTTCTGTTTCTTTTGATGTTTATGTGTTAAAATCTAATCTCAAATGGGTGGTTTAAGACAGTATTGAATTCAGGTGAGGGCTAGTCACTCCACACGGATTTTCGATTTTAATGAACAAAATTTTCCTTTTCTCCGTTTTATAAAGACATACTGCATTCTATTCGAGTAAGATAGAATATTTAAATTCTAAGAAACAGAAGAAAAATATATTTTATAGGCGGGGGTCACCTAGAAGACTCTCATAGATGTTAAAACCCTCACAGTCTTTAACCCATCGCCATAGAAGTTAATTAAAAAATAGAAGTTATATTTTACACCTTGCAATATTTTACATCTTGCTTAAATTGCAATGTACAGTCAAATCTCCAAACACCTGAATATTTCGTTAAGGGAAGAGGCCTTAGGTGATCCATTAATCCTCCTTCAAATTTGAAATTTAACTAATTTTTTTCTCCGATTTTGAAAACAAATTGAAATTTAATTTTTTCACTTAGCTTAAAATAAAAGAGAAGGTAAGGATTTTCACTTGGGGGGGGGGGGGGGACGGAGGTGGAAGACAGTTATTGTCTCTCCCCTGATTTGAAAATTTAATGTATAATTAAAATTTCCTTATCTTTTACTTTCAAAAACATAGTCAAATTTATACTTTTCGTGTAACTAAAAAAAAAAAAAAAAAAAATAAACATTTGATGCTTGCAAGCATTAACAAGCACACAATGCTTCATTGAGCTACCTACCTCACCATTACTGGTAAGAGACGTGTGTAGCCAATTAGCACATCTTAGTGGCACATAGTACGTCATGCTGTTTTCTATAAAAGCTGGTTTCATAGCATATTATGGTGGTAAGCATAAAAAAGCATATAATAGCATGTAATGGTACTTACCTCTCCATGCTTTGACAGATGCTTTAACAGCAAATAAGCACATAAAATTCTTGTACATAGCTTGTCATGCTATTTCTCCATGAGCTGGCTGCATAGCATATTATGCGGGCAAGCACAAAAAGCATATATTAGCACGTTAAGGTACCTACTTCTCCATGCTTTGAAAGAAGCTTAAACAGCAAATAAGCATAACATGTTTGTACATAGCATGTCATGCTATTTCTCCCTAATCTGGCTGCATAGCATATTATGCTGGCAAGCATAAAAAGGCATATAATAGCATGTAATGGTACCTACCTCTCCATGGTTTGACAAAAACTTTAACAGCAAATAAGCACATAAAATGCTTGTACATAGCTTGTCATGCTATTTCTCCATGAGCTGGCTGCATAGCATATTATGGTGGCAAGCATAAAAAAGCATATAATAGTTTGTAATGGTACTTACCTCTCCATGCTTTGACAGATGCTTTAACAGCAAATAAGCACATAAAATTCTTGTACATAGCTTGTCATGCTATTTCTCCATGAGCTGGCTGCATAGCATATTATGCGGGCAAGCACAAAAAAGCATATATTAGCACGTTAAGGTACCTACTTCTCCAAGCTTTGAAAGAATCTTAAACAGCAAATAAGCATAAAATGCTTGTACATAGCTTGTCATGCTGTTCCTTCCTAAGTTGGCTGCATGGCATATTATGCTGACAAGCATTAAAAAGCATATAATAGCACGTTAAGGTACATACCTCCCCATGCTTTGGAAGAAGCTTAATCCTTTGAGGGGCGGTGGGATAAAATATATCCCACCTAATTTAACAAGATTCTCACCAGAAAATTTTAACTAAATTTTATATTTTTAACTTTGGAGAAAAACCATTGAAAAATTGCTTTACTTTATTTAAAAATAAAATCTTTTGATTATTCCGGTGAGAATTCAACATTTAGAGACGTTTTTGCTTGCCCCTCAAGGGGTTAAACAGCAAACAAGCGTAAAATGCTTGTACATAGCTTTTCATGCTATTTCTCCCTAAGCTGGCTGCATAGCATATTATGCTAGCAAGCATATAATAGCATTACAATCTAGCAGAAAAGCAATACATAGCAATATCTAGCATATTTTTTTATGCTGGTACTACCAAGAATTATGACCTGGGTAAAGTAGTAAGCATGTATGAGGCAAGAGATAATCACAGACCTTATATTACAAGTAATTATGACATACGATATCAATTATTATGAGATAACGTACCGTCTTATTTCTTGACCAATATCTAATTATTGCATTATATTATTAAAATATCAAAATTGTTTGACCAAAAAAAATTAAATGAAAAGTATTATGATTAAAGATATTTTAATAATTTAAAAATGTACAAAACAACTTCATAATGAATTAACTAGATTGCTATTTTAGATTGTTCATTAATAGTTCTGTATTATTTGAATATTTTTTCAAGACATGTTTAACCATTTCTGGCACAGTGTGCCCGGGTCGGGATACCTAATTTTAATTCCAAACTTACGAATGGCACCAAGAATACTTTAGTAAAAATTTGCTTCTACAATGAACATTTAAATTAACATGTTTTTAATTTGTAAAAAAGTCGTTTTAAAATTCCGATGTCAGTCAATCATTTTAAAACAAAAATTGCCTGTGCCGGAAAGGGTTAATCAATTTAAAATTTCACTTGATATAAATTATGTTGTAAATTGAGTCAAAAGTTGATGTTATCATTTAAAAAATTAATGTTGGTGCAAATTATTAAAATGTAGGCGAGCCCTACTTATAAAAATTCCATTCGTATTTTAACAGAAGACATTACTCTAAATATAAAGACGCATTTTGTGTGATTTCATTGTAAACTACCTAGAAATAAACACGATATATTTGATTGAATCTAACGTAAATGATCTGCAAATAAAAACAGTTTTATCGGTTTTATTTGTTTCTATATTTTGGAAAGTTATGAACTGATATTTGAATACGTATTGGTTCAGAATATGGAGTCAATTTCCCAACATGGAATGTCCAGCATTTAGCGTCTAAAGAGTTGTGAAGTGGCAGTTCATAAATTAAAGTTTTCAAACGTTGAGACAAAGATTAATTTCACCTCGCCTCTATTGTTGTACACAGTATTAGTTTTTGTCATAATTTGGTGCTAGGGTAAGCAATTAAATTGAAACTTTAACCAGGTAAGTTAGGCTATTCAAAATGGAATTCTATCAACATTGAAAATAAAGGCGTTAATCCGGTTTAGAACCTGATACATTTTATTCATCAGCTACTGCCCTAACCACTACAAATGGAAGCCTTCGCAATCGATTACTACATAAATTTAATGAGAAGATTTTGAGGTAAATCTTCTGATAAAATGTTCAATATTTCCTATTTTTGAGAATGTCAAAATCATTTTACAGTTTCACAGGTAGGAGGAATGATTTCGTATTTTTTCATTTACTGTGCACTATGAAAAAATTTATCTTTAAACTAGAAAATGTAATAGTCCTTTCTTATATGTATTGCAAATATTTCACTAAATCAACACTCGAAATATTCTAATTTTGCATCTCTTAAAACTATACTCTGTCAGTTTATTAAAAATAACTTAAAAGTCATTTCCCTTACTTTATTATTTAAATTTTAATAAAACAATTGAGTTTAATAAATGTTCACCTCCCTCCCTAACATTTCCAAAATCTGATATATTACTCACGCAATCTGAAAGAATATAGACACTTTACAAACTATTAGTATTTTATATTTTAAGACATTTCTCAAATAATAATAATAATAATAATAATTATTATTATTATATGAAATTTTTTGTTTTGCGATTTCATGCATAAAGAAAGTGGATTTTTGTCATAATTTACAGTATATTCAATATGGAAAACGAAACATACATTTTACATTAAATGCAGATTTTAACATCCAAAATAATAATCCTTACATTTACATGTGATCCATACACAAATCATTTGTAACATAAATTTAGCCTGAAATGCCTTATGAGAAAAGGTATGTAATGCTAATTAGCATAAATGTCACACAAATAACAACAATTACGAAAATTAGAAGTTTTATAATTTATCTAAATGCTGAAATTATTCTAAATTGTTTTACACTGTAACTAAGCTGGAAATATTTGTCTGTGGAATGCGAGAACAATGCAGGGTATTTTGTCGTCATTAAATTATCATAAAGCGTTTTAACTAACTGTGTTTTCGGATTTTTTTTTTAACGTTTAAATGTCTTAACGTTTAAAATTTATTCTAATCTGCTAACTCATTAAAGACTGACGTTGCGTTTTCTCATCATTATCTTTGTTATTGTTTTATTTTATTGTGAATATCTTTTTCACCAATTTTATCAGCAAATATTGTATATATGTCTTTTATTTTTAAGTCATAAAATATTTAATTGATTCGAGTTGTACAAAAAAATAAAATATGAACGAAAGAGTACATAATGTTTTCAAAATTGCTATTGATAAACTTCGGATTATGAACCTAGAGCACATTAACCCCTTGAGGGGCTGTGGTATTTCTATGAAACCACTTAATTTTAATTTCCAAATGCTAAATTTTAATTTCGAAAAAGTTTTTTCGGTTTATTATATATACGAAATATAGCTTTTTCTTATTTACAAATAAATTTGTTTTCAAATTCTGGTGTCAATCATTAATTTTAACACTTTAGAAATGAAATTGCTTTGCCATAGAAAGGGATAAAGAATGAAATAAAATTAATCAATTCAGGATACAGATATTGCAGCAATCAAACTGAACCTATTTTTAGCAAATGTAATGTACCGGTGAATAGCAATTGCTTCCATGATTTTAGTATGGCAAAAATGTAGTTGATTTGTAGAGATGTTGCGCTTTGGCAACATTTCTTATCTCACGTAAAAAGAAAAATAAATATCTTTAATATATGTTTTTTGTCTTAATTAGTCATTTATATGTAAAATAATAAAATTTTGCTTCATTTGTGTCAAGTATAAAATTGGTGGTCTTTACTAGGTTAAGAAAACTGTAAATAATAAACACTTTATCCCATTTTTGGTTTAATAAAATATTTTTAGAAATTTTTGCTTATTTGAATTATTGAAGTGGTATTCACTGAAACAAATGAACGAAAAATAATCAGTCTCAAGTCAGATTTCGTATAGGTACCGTTATTTCCAAGGCTAAATATTAGTATTTTTTAATAGAAAAATAAATCTAGTTTAAACGCCCGAAATTACGCCTTATTTAAAGGGAGATTTTCTTTAAGAAAATACCTGTAAGAATTTCACAGTCTGGAAATTCAAGGACCCGTACAAACCCTGGAATTCGTTGCGTAAAATTAATTTAATCGAAGAATTGCAAGGTTGATTGAAGCCTAGATTACTATTCGGAGATAGTGGTATTCAAACATCCGCACTTCTACTGATCCTGATCATACAATGCATACAAATTCGAATAAGCGATATGTTCTTTTGACTATTTAAAATTTTTAACAAAATAAATATGTTATTTATTAATCGTGTATAGATTACGTAGGCTTGAACTTGTCGAAATATGTATAGGGTAACTCTGGAAGAGTCCCCGCATACGGGATAGATGTCGCCCCTCTTGTATTTCTTGTAATTATCGATAGATGGTCGTCAAACGCACAGTATAGGTGCCCAATGTGATTATTTTAACCAGTGTATATCGTGAGTCCATTTCGATGTTTACTTGTAGAAGTACAACCCTGAATTTGACGTAAGTGCATGATTTCACTGTCTAACATTTTAAACACGTTATATTTAAATTCTTTTCATACACTAATTACTAAATGCATGCCTGATTCCAAAGTCAAAACTAAGTGTAGTGTTTGTATAGAGTACTGTATGTATGGTTACGCCATTCCCCTTAGTGATGACAGGTAACTGTGATGGCCGACGTCTGCACCATGCAAAATGGGATACATACCGCACTGCTATTCCGGTATACATGCCGCAGTTTCTTTTGAACGGGATGATTAAGAGTTATTAACTTTTTCTTTTATTTTTGCACAGACTAACCATGTTAGGCATGTTATCATGTTTACTAAAACCAAAGGAGAAAAACGGAAAATAAAAAGTAAGAAGGGCAAGAAAGATGGAAGTCAAGATGATAATAATGAAAAAATGGATTCCGCGTACCGCAGACGTTCTTTGCAAGGAATGTTTAGAAAACTACTCCAAAAAAGAGGAAGTGTAATTGGCTTCGTTGCATCATGTGTTTAAATGTAGTTACACAGAGACTGTATTTTTTCGACACTTTTCTGTAGATTGTAGTCGAAAAAACAGGTCTCTTAACCCATTCGGGACCATAGGTGCATCTAAGCACCTTCATAAAGAACTTACAAAATTTGTTTCTGGCACCAGTAAAAAAGAGATGTAATATTGGTTTTGCTTAATTAGAGCATTTTCATGATTATTTAAGTAAAAGTAATTCTTTTTAAATCAAGTGCTACCAACCGAATAAAATTTGTGTAAAAGCCACCGGTCCCGAAAGGATTAACAAAAAATTAAATAAATTATGTAAACATAATTTTACTTTTTTTTCTTTTCCCTTTCTAATACATTGTTGTTACGTTGTTGCTGAAATGGCAATTAAAATTTAATGTAAAAAAAAAAAATAATAATAAGTCGATAATTTTAATAGTGAATGTAGGCAACAATTATTTATTTGAATCTACTAATACGTTTTATTGTACTCATTTAGTTTCATTTTGTTACTACATCGTTAATTATAGTACAGATATGAATATTTTTTTTTAAATATTTTTATTTATAATTTCATTATGTTCGTATTACAAGCGCGGAATAACTACCGCACAAGTGCGGCGTCTCAGCCTGAATGTACGGGTGACGCGCCGCAGTGTAATGTTTTAGAATTTTTATTTTTTTAATTAATAATTTGTTTTGAAATTTTTTGTCGCAGTACACGCGTTGTATATTTAACATTAAATAGCACAGCATGATTTATTTTATTTTATGTCCACCATATGACTTTATACCCAATTAAAAAAAAAAAAAAATGTGCGGCATAAATCCAGGAATTACCCTATTCTATTAATTTTTTTTCATGTAACAATGCCACAAAAAATATGCTACAAAAATTAACGTAGCAATAAATTATTGATCTTTTATCATTAAGAAAATAACATATTTAGTAATCTACTCATGTTGTTAGCTTAATACTTCAGCTCTAATTTCCTAATATGCAAAGCCATTTTTTGTATTCCTATCTCATATAAGTTAGTTTATATTTTAGAGAAATAATTTTTCATTAACTTACTATTAATAATATTTATTAATAATGTTTAATTTACAATATAAAATTAAAATAATTTTAAACATATTTATTGTGAGTTCAAGGAGTGCCACTAAATAATATATAATTTTTTTAGTAAGTGAAATTTCCTTAGGAAACTAATTTTATGATTAAATGCACTCTGTTATTATAACCGATTTTATTCCGCATATATATAAAATGTATTACCTATTTCAAATCTTCTTTCTAATTTTGTATATTTAAGAAAAAAAAATATATTTAAGAATAATTATTGTGAAGATGATATAAATTGTGTCAAGTTTCTCAAGTTCTTAAATAAATTAATTGTGACGAAAGTTCTTAAATAAATTAATTGTGACAAAAGTTCTTAAATAAATTCATTGTGACAAAAGATCTTAAATAAGTTAATTGTGACAATTGTCATAAAAGATATTTCGTAAAAACAACAAAAAAATCCACTTAAAATTAATTAAAGAAGTTTTATTAAAATACATACATTGGACAACTGAAATATAAAAATCAAATACTTTCGACCATCTGACAAGCTCATCGTCGGGGATAAAATTCATTTTTAAAAAATGGCAAATAGTTTTGTTGTATGTTCTTTAGTGCTAAAGAAACAATTTCATCTCTAACTTTATAAGTGCCCATAGTTTTTAGAAACGTATTGAAATAAAACCTAATACGTTTTGTGCAAAAAAAAAAAGTTTGTGTATTTTCTAATAATTTTCGGAATTTTCCCTTTTATTTTATAGATATTAATTCACGAAGTAATTCAAATATCTCTTTAAAAATATGACTTTAACTTTATACATTAAAGCTATCTAGTTTCAGATTTAATCACGTTTATATTGTTTATTTTTATTTTTATTATTTCTAAGAGAATATTTATTGATTATTGTAATACCACGGGACGGGAAAATTTATGTAATAAAAAATCGAATTTGATATGTAGAGCTGTTAGGGAATTTTAAGCAGCCGACACATTATCATAATAACATTGATTCACTGTCTTATGAAAATGAAAGTTAATGATTATTTTCTACATTCGTAATTTTAAATACACCGCGTCCCAAAAGATAATCATTTATGTTAATGCAAATCAATAAGATTTGCATTAACGTAAGAAGTAATAAGGTACAATTAAAATTCGTGAGATAGGTAATAAATAAGAGCAGTTTTGATGATATACACATATAAATTATGATAAAAGGTTTGTGTTAGTTGAATTGTATATGTTGTGTCAACAGTTAATAAATACACTAGATATTAAAATAAAATTATATTGAAACAAATATATTGACATCTTCCTGAGGGTACAGACATGCGGTTTGTTAATTTTAACAAGAGCCAGGCTTTGTGGATGCCCGGTTGCGTTTATTAAAATGTCACAGCTAAAGATGAACTGAAGCGTTCAGTCTGAAGGTTGCACTTCAACTCTTTCTTCAAATGTAGAATCACTGAAACCAGGAAGTGTCCTTGACTAACACATATAAATCACAATAATTATTTTTAAATAACTGAGAAAAATGTGTAAAAAAAAATATCTTGATAGGATAAACAAAGTTATTTCTGTAAGAAAATGAGAGGTAATGTTTATAACACCATTTCAGATGATTCATAGTTTGAAAATTGCTAATTGCTAAAGGAGATATTTCACAATAATAATGCAACTGTTAGATTGTTTATATTAAGTAGATATTTGTGTCTGCACAGAAAATGATCTATTATTTATTATTGATAAATGATTTTAGATTAGCATCAATAAGGTTTCTCTTAAATAACAGTTATAGTAATAAATAACACTTAAAGTGATTTTAGTTGAAAATGTGTTCACTGAACATGCTCCCCCCCCTATCAGGGCCTTAGTCCTGATCCTGAGAGACTAATGCTAGTTTGTGCACCGGACGTTTGAAAAATGAAGACCCGCGTTGCACAGTAACCACCCTGACGATTCCATTACTGCCTGGGTTGACCTCTGTAATACGGCCCAACGGCCAAGTTCCAGGCGATTGATTTGCTTCCATCAGTATTACTACCTGACCCACCTCGATGTTAGGTGTGGCGATCTTCCACTTAACTCTTGGTTGCAGCGAGGCTAGGTATTCTCTGTTCCAACGTTTGGAGAAGCCAGCTCTCATGTTTTGGAGCAGTTCCCATCGTTTCTTTAGATTCGTTGTCGGGGTTGCTGACTCATCGGGTATGGAATGCAAAACATCCCCTGTAAGAAAATGTGAGGGAGTGAGAACATTTATTGAGTCAGTATCATTATTGTTTAAATGTATAAGCGGCCGCGAGTTGAGCAAGGCTTCTATCTGGAGGAACAACGTGGCTAGCTCCTCGAAATTGAGCAATGTCTCTCCTATGACTCGCTTGATATGATACTTTGCCGCTTTTATGGCAGCCACCCAAATCCCGCCAAAATGAGGGGCAGAAGGAGGGATGAAATGCCATTCTAGAGAGTTTTCAGCTTGATAATGGGACATTATTTCATTACCTGTAAATGAACGCCATAGTTCATAGATTTTATCCAGCTTTCTGGATGCACAGACAAAATCGGTGCCGTTGTCGCTATAAAGATCCCGTGGGGCGCCTCGCCTTGCACTAAAACGTCGAAGGGTGGCGATAAATGCCTCAGCTGTCATATCACTCACAGCTTCAATATGCAGTAACAAATATTGATAGTAGACTTTTGTAGATAAACAAATAAACAAAGCTATATAGCCCTTAGTTGTTTTTGCACCCCGACCCTTACTAAATTTAATAGATATAAGGCCTGCGTAATCGACACCGCTGGAAAAAATGGACGTTCCATGGTTACTCGATGCTTTGGCAAATTCCCCATTAGTTGAGGGGTTGCAATGGACCTTTTATATCTGTAGCATTTTAAGCATCTATTGATGCATTTGTTAATGATCTTCTTTCCACCAACTATCCAATAAGATTGTCTTATGATGTGGGATAGCAGTGAAGGCCCAGCATGTAAATGGGCAATGTGTTGTTGCTGTATTAATAACTGAGCCATTTTATGCTGTGAGGGCAAGATTAAAGGATGTTTGTGATTAAAGGATAATTGTGAATTTTGTAAGCGTCCTCCCACCCGTAACAGACCCTTATCATCAATAAACGGGTGGAGGGATTGTAACGTACTTTTCTTTGGCAAAGCTTTCTGTTCTTGGATACATTTAAATTCTTCTTGAAAGTAAGAATTCTGAATCCAATTAACAATATTCTCTTCGGCATCTTTTGTTTCTTTGTAAGTCAGATGTGGTGAAGAAATTTCTGTTTCGTTAGACTTCTTGCATTTTTTGATAAATCTTTGGCAATATGCCAAAATGCGAATAATTTTTGCAAGCGAGTGCTTTTGAAACAAATTATCAAATAGATCATTTGATGTGCGGGCGTGAAAGGGAAAAAATTGGATCAGACCTTTGTTCGGCTTTGATTTGATCATGAAATTCCTCAACATTTGAGTCGTCGTTGGGCCACTTGGATGGGTCCAAAACCAGCCAACTTGGCCCTTTCCACCACAAATCGCAACCTAGAAGACATTTTGGATCAATACCGCGTGAAGCGATATCTGCGGGGTTCTCTTTGGATGGTACATGTCTCCAGTGCTTTGTAGGTAGAATTTCGGTAATTTGAGCTGTCCTATTCGCGACAAAAGTCTTCCATTTACGCGGATGTGCAGATAGCCAAGAAAGGACGAATTTTGAGTCCGTCCAGGTGAAAATATCGAACTTGTAACTCTTTAATGTTTTCATGACGGAACGGAACAGCTTATATAGTAGGTGCACACCGCAAAGCTCTAATTTTGGCACTGAAATCTGCTTGATTGGAACAACTTTAGTTTTAGAAACTAAGAGAAAAGAGTTTATTTTCCCCTTATAACTTTGTCGGCAATAAATTGCGGCAGCATATGCCAATGTTGAGGCATCAGAAAAACCATGTAATTCAAATGGGTTACCGGATGAAATCGTGACACATCTAGGAACAGACAATTGATTTATTCCGTTAAAGGAAATTTGAAATTGTAGCAATTCGTCGGTAAGATGTTGCGGTATAACAGAGTACCAGTCCCCTTTTGTAAGCCAAAGTTACAGTACAGGGCGAAATCAGACCTAGCGGGTCGAAAATCCGTGCATACTCAGCTAAAATGTGTCTCTTTGTAAGAGGTGGAGTGAGTGTTAATGCAGTCATGAAAATAAAACTATCTGATGAAGAGTTCCAGCTTAAGCCTAGAACTTTGGAGCTTCCGTTGTCACTAGGAATGATTTCAAAATTTGATCCAGTGCTAGAAGAATCTATAAATTCATTAAGAAATGCCTGTGAATTCGAATTCCACTTCCTCAAGTGGAAATCATGTGCGTCTAAACAATCTGTAATTTCTTTGCAAGTTTCTATTGCTTCCCTAACAGTATTCGTACCGGATAATAAGTCATCCATGTACATATCCTCTTCTAACATGCGCGAAATGCAAGGATTTTTTGTATAATCCTGAGCGATTTGTTTTATACATCTAGTTGCCAGAAAAGATGCTGGCGCTAAACCATATGTGACAGTTTTCAATTTGTAATTTTTTATTTCCTCATTAGGATTAGACCTCCAAACTATTTGCTGATAAATTTGATCCTCTTCGGCAACCAAAATCTGGCGGTACATTTTTTCTATGTCCACAGAAAAGACTATTTTCGGAAATCGAAAATTAAGTAAGATTTCGAAAATGTCCCGTTGTAACTTAGGGACTACACCCAAAATGGAATTCAAGGAAACACCACTTGAAGTTTTGCATGAAGCGTCAAAAACTACCCTTAATTTAGTAGTGATACTAGAAGATTTAATAACCGCATGATGAGGAAGAAAGTAGTGTTTGATTTTATAATTATTATTGTCATTTTGTGCAACTAATTCCATGTGATCTAATTCTTCATATTCGTACATGAACTCTTTGTACTGATTTTCAAATTCTGGTTTTTTCTCTAAATTTCTTTTCCATAGCAAGCATGCGAGAAATCGCGGCAGGTTTAGAATTACCAAATTCTGATTTAGATTGAATAAAAGGTAACTTAACCACAAAACGACCCTCGGAATTAATTGAATAATTTTCCTGAAAATGTGATTCAACAAATTGCTCTTCAGGTGACAGAATTTGAATATTCTTATTAAATACTTCTTCTACTTCCCCAAAACGCTTTAACTCTTTATCAATATTAACTTCATAAATGTGTAAATTATGTATTGAATTTGGAGATGTACTAAAATGTGGCATTTTCCCTGATACCAGAAAGCCAAAAATCGAATTTTGAGCAATTAAATTGCTCTGCGTATCTGTTACTTGACCAGGAAGCAAAATAGAAAAGAAATAATCAGATCCTAGAATAATGTCTATTTTACTTGGTGTCCCGAAATGTGGATCCGCTAAGTTTATATTCTTTAAATGCGAAAAATGCTTGTCATGTATTTTTTCCGCAGGTAACGGAGCAGTTAAATCATCTAAAATGAATGCCTTAACTGACAACTTGGTGTCAGCATTATAAATTGACGTAAGATCAAACATTACGTAACCCTTAGTTACTGCGATCTTTGAGTTAGACAGACCTTTTACGGGGAACTTAGCATTTTTCCTTTTAATTCCTAACATTTGCATGCAGGATTCAGAAACAAATGTAGACTCTGATCCACTATCACACATGATTCTTAAAGTGTGCTTTTGACCCATGCAATCATTAATATATACACTATCAGTGGGCAAAAGTGCGAAAGATGTTTGAACTGCATTTATGGAAAGAGAAATTTCCTTTTTATTCTCATCCGGAATCGAACCGGCCTCTGAATCAGGTTTGTTTTTGCGGCTCTGTTTTTCATTTGAACGAGAAGTTGATATTGCGTAATTTTGCAGCTTATTTTCGCATAAACTAGTATGATGTTTCAGCTTGCAATTATGACACGAGTAAGAGGAATTGCATTCCCAGGTACTGTGCTTGAAAGACAAGCAATTACTGCATAACTTGTTTTTCTTAACAAACTGTCTCCTATCCCTGATGCTTAATTCTTTAAATTTAACACACATGTAAAGTGAGTGATTAAATTTACATAGTAAACATTTGCTAATGACACTGGAAAAAGATCTATTGACGTTATACTGTTTCTCTTGTTTATGCGAACCTTGATTTTCACCTTTATACAACTCTAAAGATGAACATCTATCATTTATAAACTGAATAAATTGATCAAAAGACGGGAAGTCTTCGCTTGAGGTCAATTTTGCCCATTCCTCCCTTGTTTTAGAATCAACCTTTTGTAATAAAATATGAATTAGCCATAAGTCACGGCCAGATGCCTTTTCATCGATTGATTTAAAGCCTCTAATTACTTCATCTGATACATCTGATAAACAGCGCAAGCTAAATGCATTCACTTGAGTAATGTGGGGAATGTCCAAGAATGTTTTAACTAAAGTGGAAACAATTTGTTTTTTCTTATCATATCTCGACAGCAATTTTTCCCATGCTTCTGAATAACTGTTTTCAGAAATAAGTATGTGTTTTATTATAGAGGCTGGCTCTTCCCCTAGTAACCCTCTTAAATACTGAAACTTCTGTATATTAGTTATGCTGTCGTTGTTATGAACTAATGATAAATATAAATCTTTAAATGACAGCCAGTTCTTAAAATCACCATTAAATTGCTCTATATTGAGCCTAGGTAATTTAAAATTGTTAGAAATAGTAGAACTAACAACTGGAATCTGATCATTTATCATTTGAGGTGCATGCACATTTACGGTAACTTTTTTAAGTTCCGTTTGCAGTTTGGCTTTGGTTTCATAATATTTTTTTTTTCAAATTCCTCAATTTCAGATGCTTCAGCTGGTAATTGAGCATCATATTTATCAAAATCGGAGTAAACTGTCTCTAATTTTTCTAATTTATTGAACAAATCATTCTTTTGAAACGTCTGCTCAGAGTTAATGAAGTTGTTTATCCTTGTTAGAGCAGATTTAGCTCTGCCACGTAAATTTATAGCTGCCATTTCCAATTCTTCAGCAGCCTTTTTTGTGGCTTCCAAGTCGGTATTCATTATTCAAATAATGAGGTGAATAGCGTAAAAAACAAAAGCCAAACCGATAATAATAATAAGATAAAATGTACTTATCTGTAATAAATGTGATGCGTCGTCTGTTGCAATTCCACATAAGACTGGTGAAAACTTTATTTAGAAAACTGAAGTAAAATATGATGAGTGTTGTACACGTATTCTAAGCTTGAAAAAGTATCCAATATCTCGCCGATGCCTCCAAATTTTAATGTTCGTTGAATTGTATTTGTTGTGTCAACAGTTAATAAATACACTAGATATTAAAATAAAATTATATTGAAACAAATATATCGACATCTTCCTGAAGGTACACACATGCGGTTTGTTAATTTTAACAAGAGCTAGGCTTTGTGGATGCCCGGTTGCGTTTATTAAAATGTCACAGCTAAAGATGAGCTGATGCGTTCAGTCTGAAGGTTGCACTTCAACTCTTTCTTCAAATGTAGAATCACTGAAACCAGGAAGTGTCCTTGACTAACACATATAAATCACAATAATTATT
Organism: Maratus speciosus; assembly: GCA_963932465.1. Lineage (NCBI taxonomy): Eukaryota > Metazoa > Arthropoda > Arachnida > Araneae > Salticidae > Maratus > Maratus speciosus. The sequence continues at coordinate 153,560,136 of OZ010794.1, read as the reverse complement.
TTTAAACAACTGAGAAAAATGTCTAAATAGAAGAATATCTTGATAGGATAAACAAAGTTATTTCTCTAAGAAAATGAGAGGTAATGTTTACAACACCATTTCAGATGATTCATAGTTTGAAAATTGCTAATTGCTAAAGGAGATATTTCACAATAATAATGAAACTGTTAGATTGTTTGTATTAAGTAGATATATGTGTATGCACAGAAAATGATCTATTATTTATTACTGATAAATGATTTTAGATTAGCATCAATAAGGTTTCTCTTAAATAACAGTTATAGCAGTAAATAACTCTTAAAGTTATTTTAGTTGAAAATGTGTTCACTGAACAGTTTGGAATTATAAAATATACATTAAATTATATAAAAATGTGCTGTCCCAAAAGTATAGACACAGTATTTTTTTTTCTTTGGTTTTACATTTATAAAAGTAACTAAAAACTTACTTTTAATATTTAATTGTATTGCCACGACACTTTATAACATCAAATGTACATTGTTCCAGAGAGTTAACTATGCATTGTATTACAGAAGGAGGTATTTCATGCCAGGTTTTGTCAATTGCAATTTTTAAGTCATTTACGCAAGTATATTGCTTTCCATTTTCATATATTTTACGAGATAAGATATGTTTTGCATGGGGCTCAAATCTCGACTAAGTGCTGGCCAGTCTAATAGTGTGATATTGTTTTGCCTAAACCATGTTTTCGATGATGTGTGTGTATGGATGGATGACCAGTCTTGTTGGAAATCATACTTCGGTTCTGCTGGCAAATCCATAATTGGCAGTAAATTGGTACATAAAATATCCTGATAACCCTCTGATTTCCTATTTCTGCCCATACATTCTAGAAATATTTGGCCGTAGAATGAAAACCCTCCCTATGTAATTGCGGATCCTCCGCTTTGTTGCCTGCTGAAACAGTTCTTGGGTTCTTTTCTTAGGTCATGCCAGTAAAATTTATGATTATCCGGGCCGTCTAAATTATATTTCTTTTCATCACTGAAGATGACAGAAATACATTTTTCCTCGTATGAATATGCTTTCTAGCCCACTTTAGACGTACATCTTTATGTCTGTGCTTTAAGCAAGGATTTCCTTTCATTCTCGTGTAAACAATATTTGTTGAAGTTTAATTCTTTTGTTTACAGTAATTTTTGAAATTCTGGATATTGATGCAATTTCACGCGCAGATAAATTATCAACTGAAGCTATTTTTAATAGCATTCTATCATCACATAATTTGGATCTGCTAGCAGGACCGGACTGTGTTTTCCAACAAGATGGGGTATCCATCCTTACCTCCAAATCATCGAAAACATGGTTTAGGAAAAACAATATCACACTATTATACTGGCAAGCACATAGTCCAGATTTGAATCCCATGGAGTGGGAGATCTTATCTCGTAAAATATTTGAAAATGGAGAGCAATATACATGTGTAAATGACTTTAAAATTACAATTGACAACGCGTGTTATGGAATACATCCTTCTGTAATGCAATGCTTAGGTAATTCTATGGAACAATGTGTATTTGATGTTATAATAAAGTGTCGTGGCAATACAATCAAATATTAAATGTAAGTTTTCAGTTGACTTTATAAGTGTAAAATCCAAAAAAAATACAGGTGTCTATCATTTTGGGACATCACATTTTTATATGATTTAATGTATATTTTATAATTTCAAACCTTTGATCATAATTTATATGTGTATATCAGCAAAACTGCTTTTATTTATTACCTATTTCACGAATTTTAATTGTGCCTTTCTTATTTTTCATGTTAATGCACATTTTATTGATTGCCTAAACTTTTGGAACAGGGTGTACACCGCATTCCTGTAGTATTTCTATCACTGTACAAGAAATAATTTCATAAAAAAAAACTATTTTTTTTATTTATTTTTAAATGTTTGCGTTCAGGAGATCTAATATAATACACAAGAATCTCCACAAATCGTACAAGAGATATAATATAAGTATGAAATAACAGAATTATAATGTTTTCCAATTACAAAACCAATTAAATCTATCTACATAAGTTTCTCATTTAGCAAAACACATAAACATTATAGTTATCATATTATCAAGCATAAAAGTTATTTTCACGACCATATTCTGATGAAACTTATATTTTATCATAACTAGGGGATCGAACCCGAGCTCCTCGGGTTACAGAATATAAGTGAAAACCAATTTTTTTTTAATCGAATTATTTTTTTACATGTAATATATATTTTAGATTGCCCGCTAACATCAAAAAGAATTTTTATATGAAAAATATCAATTATGCAATCAAATAAAGTTTTGAAATTTATTAAAAGCGATACTTTCACATGTCACCGCATGCCAGGAGTTATTAACCCAAGATTTTGCTTCTTACGTCAGTCTTTCCGATCATTTCGGTGCATAAGCGCGTGGTTCAATCACATGTCTGTTAAATTTGTTTTTACATTACATTATTTATTTTTCTATAGAGGAAGTTTTAACTTTGTTATGGAACATTAGACGAAAACATATGCTGAACTTTTTACATTGTTGTAAATGCAAGCGGATTAACCTTCCGTAATCGAGCTACATGTGATAGAGATAAATTAAAAAATAATTTATGCTTGAAAGTCTATATATATATTACGCTATCATGCGTGGCACAGAAATCGCGATTAATTGTTGGTTAATTGTTCAATTGGTTAATTGTAAACAATTGGCGGTTAATTGTTTAATGGCAACGCTCGAATTAAACGCATCTCATTGGTTATTGTGTAATATTTAAAAAAGTGAAAAACAATAAATAAATAAAAAGTTTAATTAATAACTATAGAACTAAACAATTTATATAATTTTAAAAAATAAAATAAAAGTAAACAAACAATTTATTAATAAATAAACAACTACATCCGGGTTACCATATCAAGCAAAATAACGACACTTTGGCGTCAGTTAAGTACCCCGGTGCGTATATGACATTGGCGTCAGAAAAAAGTCGTGCCAACGTAGTGCGTATATGACACCTGTGCGGTCTTTTATTCATCTAATTTAAACTACAATAAATACAAAAATAAATGAAGGTGCTTTTCCAGTATAGGTACTTGGCGAAATCGAGAAAAGGTCCATGGCGAGAAAAGAAATTTTTTTCTTGCAACCGATTTAATCCAAATATTTTTTTTCAAATAAAACTACATAAAAGTGTCTATGACCGCAAAGAGTTCGTACTTTTATGTTAGCTGGGTGCAATTCTCGCCAATAGCATTTTTTAACTCGCCATCAGCATTTTTTATTTCTCGATGGGTAAATTAAAACAATCTTTGATGTTGAAATTAAATGGTTCATGGTATTATTTATTCTTTTTCTTTTCTTTCTCTTTTTGTAAAGATTTTTTTTTTTTTTTTTTTTTTTTTTTTTTAAGTGGAAGTCATGAATTTTAAAAGTTCTATTTTAAAATTAAAGTCATCCATTCTAAATAAAATGAGTGAAAGGATTATATTTTAATCTGAATTAACGAAATATGAAAAAAAAAAATGCGACGGTACAATGTTTGGCGATTTATCACCTGTGCCCGACTAACAAAACTGTAGCGAGTTCTCGATTTCTCTATCAGAATCTTCAAATTTGGCGAAGGATTGCGCAAGTAAATTAAATTATGAATAAAAGTAACATGATACAATGCCTAGCATACATTTAAGGGAGACCAAATTGGTCGCCACGGGCGGCTAGTTATTTAAAAAATATAATAACTCAGTCAATTAAGATACAATTTTCAAACAAATTGCATTTGAAAGTAGATTTTTTTCTTTATTTGACGGTTTAAAAATTCAAAATGTGCGATATTTAGAAATTAAAAAAATCGCTGACATAGCACGTATTTTAATTTCAATTTATTTTTTCAGGTTTTATGAGAAAATGTCAATAAAAAGCTACAGTAATAAATTATTTTTTTTCTTCCGTGATTATTTTCCCTTTACTTTCAACCTTCCACGACTTTCAACAGAAATGGAGTTCTTCAGTTGCCACAATCACAAAAAATGTATTAAAAACTACAAAAAAATTAATATCTCAAAATTAAATTGATATACAGCTTTCAAACAAATTGCATTTAAAAGAGCATTTTTTTCCTCATACGACGGTGTAAAAATTTAAAATGTGCGATGTTTAGAAGTTTAAAAATTTGCAGTAGAGAAAATTGCAAAACCAAAATTTCATTTCAAATTTCAAAGTGTTGCCATTCGCAGAATGACGTATGCGTTACGCACAGATATGTTTGTCCTTTATAATATAGATAGCTAATGTTGCTGACAGCACGAGTTGAAGATTTTATTTAAAAATAAAATTCTTTGAAAATACTGAATGGAAGTGTCAGTCAACGTTAATTAATGTGGTCAACAGACACGTTAGCTTTATATATTATGTAGGAAGTTCTTATGTTTTACTACGATAAATAGTTTTAAATAAAGTTGTGATATGACATCTCACTGTTCATGTTAACGAATATCAAATATAAATTACTATCTCGCGCATATTATTACTTTTATAGGAGTATGAAGAATCAACAAATGGATATTATCTTAGCGAATTTTCTGTTTGGACGCGGGGTTTTGATTCTCATAAAAATATAATTAATTTACAAAATGCGATATATAAACAAAAAAGTCTATGACAAAGAGAAATTCTTAAAAAAAAGGTCATAAAGCTAATTAAAATATAAATGCGTAAATTTTAATAAAATTGCATTGCTGTACATTTTGTTTCTTTTTTTATTACCAATCTTTTAAATAGCAAAATTTAACTTATTTAATCGTAGAGATTCTATCACTACATAAAATAAATTCTATGTCTCAGAATATGGTATTAAAAAAAGCGTAAAAGTGTGTCGCTTCAAAGTTTTCTTTTTAATAATAGTTTAGAATTTTTAAAAGACATAATTAATATTTGAACTAGCTAGCGTAAATTTATAAAATACGCAAGGGAACTGACGATTCCAGTTCTTACTCATCTTCGAGAACAGCAAATTATCGCAGCCATTTTACGCGTAAATATTCAGATGCCATAAGTTTAGACATTGTTCAACATATGGAAAAATACACATAGTCTGATTTGTATCACACCTAGTTTTCTTCATTTCATATAAACCCATCATAAAACTATCCAGTTATAATGCGTTAAGCTCTAAATTTAAAACAACATATAACCAGCTATTATAAACAACGGATAACTAGGCTATTATAAACAATGGATAACCATATATAAACAAACGAACATTGTTGATATTCAGAACAACAAATTCCAAATCTAGAAATAAATGAACGACTCTTGGAGCATTTCTTTAAAAACAAATATTGCTTAACACCCATTTCCGCTCTTAAATATTTTTAAAAGCATATTAAAACATTTTAAATATTTGAAATCCGTTTTTAACCTTTTTATACTGGATTCATACTGAGTCATACTTGTGTGAAAAATGGTGTTAATCGTTAATCTACTTATATAATTAACACAGTTGTTACTGTTCGTTTCCGAAAGCTGCGCCTAGCACTATGGGACGATTCTACTAACCAAAGAGGTATGCTGAGCTGTGTATTTTCCACAGTTGTTCATTTCTTAGTTGTCACAAGAATTGGCACTCCGCCAAACGCAGCTAAACAAATGCCGATCACCCCTATTTTGACAAAATCAATGAAGACCTGACGCATGCGTAAAAGCATGGAGGGTTTTGCTAACCGAAAACATACTGTACAAGCTATATTTTTAAACGTTGATTTGGCGCCATATTTAGGCAAACAATATAACTGAAGGAACTATTGATTGAAATTGTATATTTTTATTCTAAAAATTGTAGGACGTAATAATGTAATTCAAGATCAATTTTTAAAAGTTTCGATTATATTATTTCCAAATTTCATTCAATATAAAAAACTGAATATTATTATTATTTAGATTTCTTTGACAGAATTTAAATTTGGCTTCATTTTTTAACATTTCATCAAACTATTTAGCAAATATCTTAAATTCTTGAATAGTAACAGAAGCTGACATTTTAAATATTAGCAAATTTGTACTAAATGGTATTTTTTTATTTTAAAGTACTTTTTTTTATCTTCCTATGCCATAATGGGTTAGTTTTAAGTACATATGACTTCAAATAGTGAAAATTTTATTTTAATTACTCGGTATATTCTCAAAATAACAGTTCGGACATTAACTCATATTTATAAAGAAGATGGATATTAGTTTCTTTAGTATTTTTTAAATATTTAATATCAATGCAACGAATTCCACGTATACTTGATGTATAAGGTGCACATAGTACTTAGCTTTTCGAACCTGGATTGAACAACCCATAATAGTAAATTTTCCATTAATAAATTTATCATAGAAATTTTGTGATTAAATTGTACTTAAATTCCTATTTGGAATTACTGGTGAAAAAATATTTTTAACTATATATGAGACCAATGTCGAGAGAAAATTAATTTCAAATTTCGAGTTACAAAAATTTTCATTTGAACATTAAATTTTGATCTGTAAAAATGTAAACGGAATTATTCAATTTAAAAGCGGAGTAAAACATTACTTTTGATAATGTACATATTTAAAGATGATATCACTGCTTTCTAATCTTTGTGATAATTTAACTTAATATAATTAGTCCAGCGAACAGTAATGCAACGCAGTCTATTTAGAACGTCTAATCTTTGTACGAGTATTAATTTTTAAAATATTAATATAGTAAATGTTAATGTATCGCCGGCCAGTTAAAATTGTTTCCCATGTGTTTTTATACATTAATGACATTTTCACAATTACTGTCGTAGTGTAAACAAGACATACGACAGCGTAATTCTCCATGGACATGTTTTCTATAATTAAGGAAAATTAAACATTTCCATGCAGGAATGCAGTACAAAAGAAAATAAAGCTTATTAAAAAGGGAACAGTAAAAAAGATGCACAAAAATCTCTTTTTAGTCTTTGTTACGCTTATGTTGCACATAATTCAGTCTTTGCAAATTATGTACCGCTTTTGGGATTATTACATTATATTTCTTACATTAATTTAAATTACATGGCTGTATTTAGTTTAACTCTTTTATAAGTCTGACATGAAATATGCTGTTTATATTGTTCTTAGTAGAATATTTTTGAACTTTTTGAAGTAGTATTTCAGGGGAAAATAATAGAGTTACTTGTTACAAAGTGTGACAATGCAGAATTTTAAAGTTACTTAAAATTTCTTTGACGATTTATAAAATATTTAATGATATAACTTTCATATGTAAATTGTTTTACATTGTATATTTACATTTCCAAAAGAATACAGCTACGGAGGTATTTTAAATTTCTGTAATTTCTTTAAAATTATTTTTACTTGTAAAATTTCTTACTTTGTAATACTTAATACAAGTAACTAAAGTCACAAACCGATATGTAAATATGGCTTACTTGACACTGCTTATTCACTGAATTACATATTGCTTCTAATTGTCAGAAGGAATTCGTTTACTTTTTAGATGTGTTCGTAATTATGAAAATGCGTAGCACCTCTAGTCGCCCTCTTGTCCGTCCTTCTGCTTGTCAGTCTGTCCGCATATCCTTTTATGACCCGACCCGCACGATCGTGCGGGTTAGACATTTAAACGTTTGCTTCTGAATCGTATGTAATAAAAACTCGAATCGAACGATAGTTCTGGTTTGGAGATAGAGTAAAGTATCATTTTTTACCAACAGGTAGCGATTGCAGCCCATGTTTTACTTTCTACAGGTATGACTAACTTTGTTTACAAATACACCGTGTCTTAAAGGATTAAAACAGCGCAAAAATTACCCAACCGAATGGTTTGAAATTTAATATAATCGTAGTATAATCGTTGCAAAATTCTGTTGAGTGATTTCAATGTTAATGAAAATCAAATCAAAATTTAAAGATATTTTTATAAACGTTTTCTTCATTTTATTAAATCCTATGATGCATAATTAATTCAATGATATCCAATTAAACTCCATTCTTGTAGTATTATTATTTACAAGACATTCTTCTTTTTATTATATGCTAACATCAGGCCACTTTCCGTTACTTACAAAGAACTTCCAATTTAGTTATACTTTCATTGCATAAAATATATAAAACAACGCTTTGACAACAAATCTATACTAATAAAAGAAAGTTTCGGTGTGTGTGTGTGTGTGTGCGTGTATGTATGCGAATGTGTGTGTCTCGGTTCGCGATGGTTGGCAAAATCTAAGGCACGTACGAGGCTCAAAATTTTTGTGGGACTTGCCTAATGTGTCCCTGATGCACCTGAGGCGCAGGATTTTAAAATTCTAATAATTAGCTGAGTTATTCTTTAATAATCGCAACAAGCTCTCATAAAAAACTCATATCGGTTCTTGCGAGAGGGAAAACGGTCTGGCGCATGCCCACAAGACTTATTTACGCATCGACTGAAAATGAAGAAAGAAAAAAAGAGATATCGAGGATATTCTGCCATTATTTATAAGTTTACATGGTCCAAACCGCTTAGTAAAGTTAAAAACGGAAGACATATTCTGAAAGACCATATTCTTGTGTCTCAAATGCATTAATCAATTAAAAAGAAATATCGAAATTAAGCACTTGGAAAAAAAAGGGGGGTCGTTTTTCCGAAAACCTTTTTTCTCTCTTATTGCAACTCCCCTCCATGGCGCAATATTAGAGGTATCGACAAACCAAAAATATGTTCTGAAAGCGGAAAACTTCTTCTAATCGGTCGTATCAAAATATAAATTTTAACACTTTCCAATACCGGGGAACGTACGTTATTTATCGCCTCACTGAGATAATATATTTTCTGAGAATCTCAACATATCAGATCACCTATAAAAATTTTGAAACTTACAGACTGTAGAAATATGTTTTTACAAAATAAAGTGTTTGAAATTTCGCTCGCTTTCGGTGCGCATAAATGCCAAAAATCAAATTACGCAGAAAATAAAATACCAAATAGTATATACTTTCAATTCAATATGCTTTCCTTTGAAAATGTAAATTCAAATAAAGTGAAGGCTTACGATATAAAATCATACAAATTAGAGGTTAATTTAAGTACCCTTCATCACTCGTCCAGGCAATGCGGGGTGGATCAGCTAGTAATAAATAAAACAGTCTAATGTACAGTCGTGGAAAAAAAAGTAAACACCCCTACTAACTCCTCAACAAATTATCGTAGACGAAAATTACTGGTACCGGACGACTGGAAACAAAGTCTACTTTTAAATGGTGTGTATAAAATTTGCTTAGGGGCCATATACATATTAAAACGATTCCAAACTTCATTTTTTTCAATGGCAGTACCCAAATTTAACGATATATTTCGAATCTTCGGTTCAAACTATGCCTAGACACCAAATTTCAAGTCATTTGAATGATAAGTTTTTTGAATTACATACATTCAAAATTTAGTACTTCTAATGTTAAATTACATTTTCATATTTTTATTTATATCTCCTGAAATTATGTTCCTAATGAGCAAATTTTTTGTGTAGCAATAATACTAATATACCCAAACATAAATACGTTGAATTTGCAATTTTTATAATTTTATGATATGAATTGTGAATTATGAAATTAATAATCGAAAAAATTATGAATTGCAACCTACAATTTTTTTGATGGATTTAGATTTATTAAGTCCTGCTTTATGGAAATCCCAAATTTCACATTTTTCTTCCAAGTAGTTTTTAAATTATGCTTAAAAAACGGCAAAATGATGGTTTAAGGGGCCGTCTATGATAGCAGTGAGTAAATTTTTGAAATTTATTCTGCTATCCTGTAATCAAACTGGTTTCATTGAGGCTTAAACGTGCTTGATCAAGAAGGCGGCTCTCTCGGTTAACAATCGAGTTCGGAACTTCAATTTGGATACAACCCTTAAAATACGCTCGTTTTAAAATAATTAATTTCTCGGAAACTTATGGCACGAATTGCATAAAAATTTGTTTATAGGCTAATTGAAAGGTGTAGAGTTCATTTATGCTGTCAGAATTGTGTACTGCTATTGAAAAAAACAAGTTATGGCTCGTTTTAATATGTAGATGGCCCCCTAAGCAAATTTTATATACATCATTTAAAAGTAGACTTTATTTCCAATCGTTCGGTACCAGTAACTTTCTTCTACGATAATTTGTTCAGAAGTTAGTAGGGAGTGTTTACTTTTTTTCCCACGACTGTACATATATTATTAAAAATATGTTGCAAATAGTAGTTGTTATAGTAGTAATAGTAATATAGTAAAAATAGTAATAACAGTATTAGTAGTGAATACAAGTAGTTGTGACAATAACATTTAAAAATATGTCAAAAGTAAAACGTAACCTTAGAATAGATGTTTTTAATATATGGGAACGGGCTAAAACTTTCCCAAAATATTTGGTAAATATTAATTTTAATTGATAGATTAAATTAATCTGTATTTGGTTGTAAACGTTGTTTGAATGTTTGCGTGTCTACTTCATTTTGTCGAACTCAACAACAAATCTTGAACACACACTGAAAATCTTCATAGACGTCAAGTTCGCGAACGACGATATGTCAAAGAAATAATAATTTAAAGGTTTAAGAGAACAGAAGAATTATATTTAGTTAGAATGGTGTCAAGCATTTTTGGGGATTGCATCATTGTGCCGATACTGATATTTCGTTTATTTCAATGTTTACACTAACTTTCAAATAGCATATTTATATATATGCTATATTATTAGTACTTCTTCCTTCGCGACATTTACTTTTATTATGCTAAATTACCGGCATATTCACAAATTTCTTATTCTTTAATAATATCTGTGATTAATACTTTTAAACTCTCCTTAAATTATTATCTTACTCAATTTACTTAAATATAAAGCTTTTAGTTTATTCCTAAATTGTATCATTGTTTCTGACCATTTCTATTGTTTAGTATGAATTCGAATATTTTTTTCTTAAAGAGCCATTTCATTTTTGAGGTTTCGTTCATGTGACGAAACCCTATTCGTCTCACTCCTCTGTCTGTCTGTCACAGAGCCCGTTCTCAGAAACCATATTTGTTGGAGCCTTGAAATTTTGGATACTTATAGCTGAACACCTCACATCAAACGACAAATCATAAAAATTTGAAAAAGTTTTATATTTACCCGTCTCTGCTCTAACTTGTGTATTTTAATCTATGTTTGTAACTTAGCCCGTAATTAAGTCAAAGACTTGAAATTTTGAATACTTATAGCTGAACACTTGCGATCGCACGACAAATCTTAAAAATTTCAAAAAGCTTTATATTTATCCCTCCTGTCTGTAACTTGTGTATTTTAAGCAATTTTTCTAACATCCACCCTTTTCACCCGGGGGGCACACTTTTGCCGACACCCCTTTGATCATCTTTATATTATCATCATAAAGACTTACATATTTTAATTCCACTTTTTACCGCCAGAGGAAACCTAACTATCTCGGGGTTATGGGCGCGATCCCCTCGACTAATATATCTACAGATAGGTTGTAAAACGGAGTTTTGTTCGGATAGAGGTTTGTTTAGAACTTGGTTGCGAAATGTGAAACTAACATATTTTGCAAATGTATAAAGTGTTTTGAAATGAATATTAAACAAAACCCTCTGTGCGATCTGTGATCACACTTACCCACTTGTTTCTTCTTATTCCAAGAATCTTTCCCGCGATGGGGTATTTTTTAACTTCAAAATTCACCCGCATCCAAAATGGCAGGACTCATTACAAAATCACTCCCATTGGACGTGACGTGGCTGGACGCGTTTTATTTAATTCACTCAATTTTCCAGAGCGCACGCAACTTCACAATTTTGTGTTAATGCGAGCTATGGCAAAAAAAAGGACGCACAGACATTTTCTTCAGAAGTTGTTCTGTTTTGCACCTGCCGTCATCCAGATAACTGTTAGCTCTTCGACAGTAGTTTTTATTCCAAATTACTGCACAATCATAACAACGATTTTATTTTTATCTTAAGGGGACCAGGTAAGCGAAATTTGGGAAAAAAATCGATTTTTATATTTTTATAATATTAAAAAGTTTAAAATTTTATCTTTCCAACGCTATGTCACACATGTTTATATATTAAAAAATAAGTATTGGAATTATTCATTTTTTCTAATAGTACTTCATATCTTAATGGCCATTTAAATCTTTAAATGGCTTTTTCTCAAAACTTGGATTTTTCATGTTTGTGTTTCTTTTTTTCAATATATTTTAAACTTAAGGGGTCTCAGGACACTTAAAATTGGAAAAAACGAAAAAAAAGGCCATTTTCAACATTTAATATCTTAAAATGTATTTGATTTTAAGACACAGTTTTAATTGGAATAAAATATATAAGTATGTTCTTTCATTTCATGTATTTAAAAAATTATAAGATACAGAACTAGCATTTACAAGGGGCTCCAAACTGTTAGACATTTGACGATCAAAAAATCGACATAACAGCTTACGCGCACGATTACAAAATACGTATTGCAACTAGAATGGAAATTTTTGTGCCTACTTATGCTTCAGATTATAATAATGACCCTGAACTTAAATAAATTTGTATTTAAAGCTTTTTTTATATTTTTAATACGAATTATTGTATTTAGCTAATGCAAAATTAAGAAAAATTCAACAGCATAATCACCTAAAAAAATATTGTTTTGAACAATACAGAGGAAAGTTTAGGTTCAATTTATACAGACTAACATGAAACATATGTTTTGAAAATTTCATGAAAAAATATTCATGAATTTTTGAGATATCGTGCGCGTTATGCCCCAAAACGTCATTTGGAGAAAAATGGCTTCAAAGTTTCGGAAACGACGCTTCAGCTATTGAACGTGTATAAATGTAAAAGCCATAACTTCAGTTCTAATAGGAATTTCAAGGAAACATATCAAAATGTTCAGAAAAACTATGAGTTTAACATCTAAAAAAATTAAAATTTCGAAAATTTTAAAGCTTTAAGAGTCCTGAGACCCCTTAAGAACTCATTTTTTTAATACTTTTATTATTTTACTTTGTATACTTTAGCACAGTGATTTAATGATTCGTTGAGAATTATTCATTTTATGCATTGAAATCTTACCAAAAATACTAATTTAAAAATGCCTTTCAATAAATAATGATTAATTTTCAGGTTCACTTAGAAAGGAAATGGTGTGTTAAAATACTTATAGCACGTTACTCAAACTACTCTAAAAATTCTAGATCTCTATATTTAACCATTTCTGAGAAAAAAAAAAAAAGGTGTATTTTAACATGGTGGAGACAGAGCTTAACCGTTCCCCTTAAGACCTGGACGTTTCCGTGTGGGAATAGTTTTAGGTAGCTTTCTTTACAAAAAAGCTACCTATTGCAGCCGTTCGGAGGAAAGCGATTTCAAAAAATTTTGGTATATTTTCATCGATCATGACCCCCAGACCCCGAAACCACCCTCCGTTCAAAATTGATATATATATATATATATATATATATATATATATATATATATATATATATCTGACCTATGTCACACTGTAACTCCCGTAATTATGAACCGATTTCGATGAAATTCGGTGTGTACATAGTACATACCAATGTCTCGACCGAGTTCGTTGGCCAGCTTCATCCGTCGTTTTGTTTCAAAATGGCGGCCATTTAAAATTTTAAAAAAAATTTAAAACTTGAAATGTGGTACCAAAAAATTAAAAATGGAAAAATATTTTTTTCTTATGTACTTGACCTTTATACAATGATTCCGGAGCAGTTTTTGTTTCGTCTATATCTTAAAAAATGGCTGAGTTATAGCATTTTGAATTTCTAGCGTGGCTGACATTTTGAGACGTCCTGAATTTTGTCACGCGATAAAAGGCGTATTTATGAACCGATTTGGATGTAATTCGGTGTGTACATAGTACATACCAATCTCTCGACCGAGTTCGTTGGCCAGCTTCATCCGCCATTTTGTTTCAAAATGGCGGCCATTTAAAATTTTTTTAAAAATTTCAAATTTGAAATGTGGTACCAAAAAAATTGAAAATGGAAAAATATTTTTTTCTTATGTATTTGACCTTTATACAAAGATTTCGGAGCAGTTTTTGTTTCGTCTATATCTTACAAAATGGCTGAATTATAGCATTTTGAATTTCTAGCGTGGCTGACATTTTGAAACGTCCTGAAATTTGTCACGCGATAAAAGGCGTATTTATGAACCGATTTGGATGTAACTTCGTTTATACATAGTACATACCAATGTCTCGACCGGGTTCGTTGGCCAGCTTCACCCGCCATCTTGTTTAAAAATGGCGGCTATTTAAATTTTTAAGAAAAATTTAAATTTGAAATGTGGTACCAAAATTTGAAAATTGAAAAAATATTTTTTTCTTATGTGTTTGGCCTTGATAAAAAGATTCGGGAGCAGTTTTTGTTTCGTCTATATCTTAAGAAATGGCTGAGTTATAGCATTTTGAATTTCTAGCGTGGCTGACATTTTGAAACGTCCTGATTTTTCTCACGTAATAACAGGCGTATTTATGAACCGACTTGGATGTACCTTGGTGTGTACATAGTACATACAAATATCTCGACCGAGTTGGTTGGCCAGCTTCATCCGCCATCTTGTTTCAAAATGGCGGCCATTTAAAAAAATAAAAAAATAAAAAAATTTAAATGAGATACCAAAAAATTGGAAAATGAAAAAGATTTTTTGTATGTGTTTGACCTTAATACAAAGATTCCGGAACAGTTTTTCTTTCGTCTATATCTAAAAAAAAATGGCTGAGTAATAGCATTTTGAATTTCTCTTGTGGCTGACATTTTAAAACGACCTGATTTTTGTCACGCGATAACAGGCGTATTTATGAACCTATTTGGATGTAACTTGGTCTGTACATAGTACATATCAATGTCTCGACCGAGTTCGTTGGCCAGCTTCATTCGCCATGTTGTTTCAAAAGGGTTGACATTTAAAAAAAATTAAATTTAAAATTCAAAATGAGGTATTAGAAAATTGGAAAATGAAAAAGGTTTTTTTATGTATTTGGCCTTGATACAAAGATTCCGGAGCA
This sequence comes from Maratus speciosus, assembly GCA_963932465.1. Taxonomy (NCBI): domain Eukaryota; kingdom Metazoa; phylum Arthropoda; class Arachnida; order Araneae; family Salticidae; genus Maratus; species Maratus speciosus. Next base: position 153,545,081 of record OZ010794.1, on the reverse strand, counting down.
GTTTTGTTTCTGAAAATTTGTTCTTTTGTTGATATCTTAAAAAATGGTTGATTTATAGCACTTTGAATTTCTAGCATGGCTAACATTTTGAAACGATCTTGTATTTGTCACGCGATAACACACGTATTCGCCTATTTCGATGTAAGAAGGCATGTGGATAGTATACATCAACACCTCGACCAAGTTCGCTGGCCAGATTCATCAGCCATCTTGTTTCAAAATGGCGGCCATTAAATTAAAAAATATATATATATTTAAAGTGAGGTGCAAAAAAATTAGAAATTGAAAAAGGTTTCTTTCTTAAGTATTTGATCTTGATATGAGGATTCAGGAGCATTTTTTGTTTGTCTTTACCTTAAAAAATGGCTCAGATATAGCAGTTTCAATTTCTATTGTGGGTGACATTTTGAAAAATCTGATTTTTTGCATGCGACAGCACTCCTATATATTAACCGATTCCGATGTGAGTGAGCATGTGCACAGCAATTACTAAGGTCTCGACCAAGTTCACTGCTTAGCCTCATCCACCATGTTGTCTTAAAATGACAGGCACTTTAAGAAATTGCCGAATTTGGCAGCCAAATATAAGTTACTTTAAAGAAAAGCAGCTTTGATAAAGCTGACTAATTTCGCGAAATTCTCATTCATTATATTGATAAAATTTAGTATTGAATCTCCTATATTCGGTTTCCACTAAATTGAGCTTCGTGTGTTTGCATGATATAAGTTGGCTTTTTTTAAATAAGGATTATGAAAGCTACCTCTTCCTCCCGGCACTGGCCGGAAGGACTTTTTGATGATGTGCTAATAAAGACATAAAGGCATGAGCTGACTAATTATTTCGTAATGGAGTAACTTAATCTTTTCTTACCATTGCCTGTGTAATTTCACCCCACGACCTGCACCAACGTCAACATAATATATCGGCTATTTATAGAATCACAATTATTCGATATAGAATCACAATTCACGACAGCTATGCTGCACTAAATCCATAGGCGTTTACATAACTTCTAGTAATGCATTATTCTTCAATTTACAATAAGCACGCCTGATTGTCTACAATTTAACATATATGCATAGCTGCCAACTCTTCCGCTTTTTTGTACCGTAAAAATTAAATTGACACTTTTGCAATATTTAATCAGCAGATCATGGTGATTTAAAAAGGTAAAATTTACTATAAAAGGTTTGTGGTACAAAAAAGCGTAAGTTGTTGGCAGTTGTGATATATGTATTATACATTTTTAAAATGATTAAATTTAAATTGTAAGATAATTTTAGATAATGTTTAAAAAAATAATCATAGAAAACTCTAACAAATATTCCCAAAGATAGTACAGATTATTTCCTAAAATATAACTATGAACAAGAAAAATTTTAACACTTCCCCAAATAGTTGAAAAGTACTTATAAATTTAGTTTGTCTGTTCGCCTCTCTGAACAAACTCTATCTCGCGTAAATATATGTATATAGCTATGCAAATGTTAGATGTTATAGAGGTTTTCTATGGCATGTTAACCTTTTGGGGACGAGCGACCGGTATACGTGCCGAGTAAGGTGCTCAGAATCTGTGATTATTCACACCAGTAAATTTTTATTGTAAAATTTGCCTTATTTAATCCGAGCATTTTCCCAATTCAATTAGGCAAAAATTTTTGCTTTAAAAAATAAGTGGTAAAAGATTACAAATTATGTAAAAGACGCTCGTCCCGAAAAGGTTAAATATCGAAAATTAAGCGTGTAGCATTCACAGTTCCTTTCCATGGACACTCATAAGTATTTACAGGGTCACAAAAAATAATTCGCCAACAGAACTTTACTGTGAATGGGCAGTAATTATGGGGATATATTCTTCAGCTGAGTTATGGGTTTTTTAATTTAACTATTTTTTATGTTTATTCGTGTATTTAATTTGCATGGATAATATAAAAGCAGCACAAAAAATTGAGTACATTTCTTTTTTCTAAAAGATATTTCAGGAAGCGGAATTTCTTGCTGAATTATAAATTTAAGAGTTGAGTTAAATTTTGCTGAGCTAATGTGCTTCACAATCTATGTTTGATGCATGATTTATCTTTCTTGTTACTATTGCTTTGTCATTTTCCCAACTACAATGTAATATTTTTGTTTATGGTTCTTTAAATTATATTTAAACAAAATAAATGAAGTAAGTAGCATTAGTAAAAGATAAAAAAAATATAGTAAATTAATTTTCTTTTATTTCATCAGACTATATTTTACACATAATTTGCTTTAGGAAATCATGAACAAAGCATACATCTATTGGCTTAAATCAGCTGTGTCACTATTTGTGTGCAAACACTGATTCTAACTGAATAAGGATTCCTGATAATACATAGAACATCTCATTACAAACGAAATATGGGGAACACAATATAGCACGTGTTAAATATCAATATTTCAATTGTTTCTTACGATAGATTTAAATATGCGTATTTAAAAGGTCTCAGGTCTCTTAAAACTGGAAAAATGAGAAAATGGGATATTTTAAATATTTAATATATTAAAATGATTATGATTTTAAGGGTCCCAGGACTCTTAAAGCTTTAAAATTTTTAAATTTTAATTTTTGTAGATGGTAAATTTCTATCTTTTCTGAACATTTTGATATAATTGTTTCCTTCAAATTCCCATTAGAACAGAAGCTATGTCCTTTAGAATTATACTTTAGAATACTTTTTTTATATATAATTTAGAATCTATAGCTGAAGTGGCGTTTCCGAAACTTCGAAGTCATTTTTCTCGAAATGACGTTTTTGGGCATAACGCGCACGATATCTCAAAAAGCTTTAAATATTTTTTCATGAAATTTTCAAAAAGTATCTTTCATGTTAATCTGTATAAACTGAACCTAAAATTTCCTTTTTATTGTTAAAAAAAAACACTTTTTTAGGTGATTATACTGTTGAAATTGTCTAAATTTTGCAATAGCTAAATACAACTTTGCATTAAAAATATAAAAATGCTTTAAATACAAATTTATTTAGGTTCAGGGTAATTATTATAATCTGATGTATAAGTAGCCATCAAAATTTTCATTCTAATTGTAAAATTTATTTTGTAATCCTGCTCATAATCTGTTATGCCGCTTTTCTGCTTGTCAAATGTCTGACAGTTTGGAGTCCACTATAAATGCTAATTCTGCATTTTGCAATTTTTTAAATACATGAAATCAAAGAACGCACTTATATCTTTCATCCCAATTAAACTTGTGTCTTAAAATCAAATACATTTTAAGATATTAAATGTTGAAAATGGTCTTTTTTTCCCCATTTTTTTTTTCAATTTTAAGAGTCCTGACACCCCTTAAAGACAATTTTTACAGGAATTAAAGATAGAAATATGGATGCCTGTTTATACTTCAGGTGGTAATAATAAGCCTGAACCTAAATAAGTTTGTACTTAAAGCATTTTTCTATTTTTAATATAAAGTTGTATTTAGCTAATACAAAATTTTGAGAATTTTAACAATATAAATACCTTATTTTTTTTTTTTTTTTTTTTTATTTATTTATTTTTATTTATTATTATTTTTTTTTACTATTAAAAGGCAATTTTAGGTTCCGTTTATATAGACGAATATGAAATATATACTTTGCAAATTTCATGAAAAATTATTCAGACATGTTTGAGATATCTGGCGAGTTATAGCCAAAACGTCATTTTAGGAAAATTGACTTCAATGTATCGGAAACTCCAGGTCAGCTGCAGTGAGGGTATAATTCTAAATGATGTAACTGCTGTTCTAAAGGGAATTTCAAGGAAACGGTTATATCAATATGTTCAGAAAAGATAGATGCTTAACATATAACAAAATTAAAATTTCTAAAATTAGAAGATTTATGTATCCTGAGACACCTCATGATATAAAAGTTAATATAAGCTATTTTATTGTTATATTAGACCATGTTACATGTAGATGACTTTTTAAATAGAGTTATATACTAAATGTTTCATATGATATTTTAGGAAGTTTATTTTCACTTTCCTTAAGAAATATCTTATATGTTTTACAGAATATATACATTTTGTTTTCTGGACAGAACAATTGTTAAAATGTATATATGCACAAACAGTAATACTGTTAATATTAATATTAATTAATAATATACTTAATGAAAGTCTTTCCTAAAGATTTGAGCTCTATTACACTAATTCTAACACTTTTAATAGAATGGCAATGAATCCTACATAACATCAGTCAATCAATTTTTCTGCTATACATAATTTACTTAACACATTTATGCCTGAATTATACACGTTTCCTCAAATTTGTTGGTAAAATAACTTTAAAATGTTGCAAAATGAACTAAAAAAATACTAAAAAAATTACACTAAAATATTTTTGTATTTATTTGATAAAATGTAAACTACTATATATGGGAATATCCATGTGTTAGAAATATGCATAATTCTATGTTTTGTCTAAATTTATATTAATGAAGATTTTTAATTGTATATTATATACTACAATTAGTATTTTTATGAACTATTAATATATTGTTAAATATATTATTAAATAATATATTATTACATTATTAATAAATAAATATATTATTAAAATAATATATTTATTCATTTACAGAGACTAATAACATTATAAGTATTATTAATAATAAATTGAGAATAATCATATTTTAGGCTAGAAAAAAAATTAATTCAAAATCATATTGAAAAGGAATTTACATCAATAACTATCCCTAACTGGTTAATAGAAATAAGTATCAATTTACGCCTAGCGTCCTATATTTTGTACGTTACAAACATGCATAGAAAATGGGCTTGAACATATAATTTCGAAATTTAAAAAAATACATATTTCAAAAAAGTATACAAGCTAAGATTATGACTTATTTATTTGGATATTTGATGCAAAAAATACAAATAAACTTACCTTTTACCTTTCGCCATCTTGAAAAATGAAAAACCTATAACCATCGAAAATAGGCCTTCATTTAAGCAAATAAATATCAATCTTATGCTGTCATCTCTCGGGAAAAGATAAAGACATTTATACTCAATAACTTCATGGAATTTTCATGTTGTAAAGCAGAAGAAAATTATTAAAAAAAATATTAAAATTCGAAACGTCCCAAAAATGGGACGCTAGGCATAAATGGGCTAAAAAAATTAGCATGCATCCCTGAAAGCAATTTTACTGGTAGTGTGTCAACTTTTAATTGATTCTAACACGAACCCTGTTAAAAAAGCAGAATGTTGCGTTGGATATCTTGTACGGAATTAACAATGCATATCTGGATGTGTCATCTGGGAATGCCAGATGCTATAATCATTAAGGTTAGCTGGGTGAAAAAGTTCCACCAGATTCGTCCGGGATAGCTCAGATGGCAGAGCACTGGTGGCTTCAGCCAGGAGATCACTGTTTCGAATTCTGGTCCAGACATTTTTCGCCCAGTTGGAAATTTACATCTAATATGTTTTATTTACCAATTAAAATAATTGTGTTAAATTTAATATAGTGTAATTGCTTTATTATTATTATTATTACTATTACTAATTTTATTGATATTCTTTATCCTTTTCCCAGTGAATTGTTTCTGAAATTAAAGAACAGTTTCTATTTTCTGTCTTTACACTCATATATAAAATAATGATTATTTATATTATTATTATTCATGGCAATTGATTTTATAATGATTTTTTATTGTAAACATCAATATTTCCATTAACTAAAAATATACTATGAGAATAAAGCATAAAAGTATGTATGTGTATTTACCATTTTTAACTGGTTATGGAACTTTATAGAAAATTCTAAACCAATTTGTAATCCAGCTCATTATAATTTCACTCCGATGGCCTTATTCCTCGATACATTTTCCTCATCAATAATTCTTTTTAACACTTCATGGGACTTTCTTTATCTAATTGAAAACCTATGAAAGAAAATCGATATGTAATTCATTTTCAATATCTCAATCCAGTTCAACAAATTACGGTTTTCCGATGCATTAAATCAGCACTATTATAAGCGCTTATTTATTTCTTTTTATAATTTTATGAAAACTAATTTTATGCACAAAATGTTACATTATATTATTTGTAAATACCTGCACAAGCAAACATATTAAGTGTTTCTTCATGCAATGATTTACACGTGTAAGGTATTTATTCACTTTAGTACATACTAGCAAGGATGACCAAGCTAAGCTCGGTCAAAATTAGCCTTGCGTTCAATTTGATATTTTATTCTCACTGTAACATTCTTGCTGTTTAGATACAATTGGCATAATCCTGAGACATAGTGCACCAAAATGACCCACTAACGGATTTTTTTTTTCGAACATGCGATCTAATAAATGCTCTTCTCGAACCCGAAAACGATAGAATACAAAATTTAGTCAAAATCGTTAAAGTCGTTTTATAGATAAATTTAGCTTGACCCATGGTAACCCAAAAGCGACCCACTAATCTAAATTTATTGAACATATGACCTATCCCAATGGTCTTCTCGTGCTGGAAAACGATGTAATAAATATTTTTGTCATAATCGTTTGAGCCGTTTTTAGATACAATTAGCTTGACCCACAGTGACCTACAGCGACCCAAAAATGACCCACCAATCGAATTTTGTCGAACATATGACTTAGACCGATGGTCTTCTCATGCTCAGAAACGATATAATACAAAATTTTGTCAATATGTTTTAAGCCGTTTTTTAGATACAATTAGCTTGGCCCACAGAAACCCAAAAAGGTACCACTAATCGAATCTTCTCTAACATGCGATTTAGCCCAATGTCCTTCACATGCCCAGAAACAGTATAACACAAAATTTTGTAAAAATCATTTCAATCATTTTTAGATACAATTATCTTGACCCACAGAGACTCCAAAATGACCCACCAATCGAATTTTCTATAACATGTGACTTAGTCCAATGTTTTTCTCATGCCCAGAAACGGTATAATACAACATTTTGTCAAAATGTTTTGAGCCGTTTTTTAGGTACATTTAGCTTTACCCACAGTGACCAAAAAATGACCCAGTAATCGAATTTTCTCGAATATGTGACCTAGCCCACACGTCTTCTCAGGCCTAAAAACGTTATAATACAAACTTTTCTCAAAATTGTTTGAGTCGTTTTTAAATACAATTAGCTTGACCCACAGTCACCCAAAAATGACCTACAAATCGAATTTTCTCTAACATGTAACTTAGCCCAATGGTCTTCTCATGCCCAGAAACGGTATAATACAAAATTTTCTCAAAATCGTTTGATTCGTTTTTTAGATACAATTAGCTTGACCCACAGTGACCCAAAATGACTCACTAATCTATTTTTCTCCAACATGTGACTTAGCCCAATGGTCATATAATGCCCAGAATATGTATATTAGAAAATTTTGTCAAAATGTTTTGAGCCTTTTTTTAGATTCAATTAGCTTGACACCTGACTCATTGTGACCCAAAATGACCCACTAATGGAATTTTCTTGAACAGGCAACCTAACCCAATGGTATTATCGTGCCCGAAAATGATAGAAAGCAAAATTTTGACAAAATCGTTAGAGACGTTTCCTTAATAAACTTAGCTTGACCCGCAGTGACACAAAAATGACCCACTAGTCGATTTTTTTCAAACATGTGACTCAGCCCATTGGCTTCTCGTAATCCAAAACTGTAGATTACAAAATTATTCTAAATCGTTACAGCCCTTTTTTAAATAAAATTAGCTTAACCCGAACTGACGCAAAAATGACCCACTAATCGAAATTTCTCGAACATGTGACGTGACTTAGCCCAATAGTTTTCTCGTGCCCAAAAACGGTTGGATATAAAATTTAGTCAAAATCAACTGAGCCGTTTTTGAGATATAATTCGCTTGACCCTGACCCATTACGACCTAAAATGACCAGCTTATCAATTTTTCTCGAAAACATGTCATAGTCCAATGGTCTTCTCGTGCCAGATAATGGTAAAATACAAAATCCAGTCAAAATCGTGAGAGCCGTTTTTAAGATAAAATTTACACACACACACTCACAATTTTTGCTCGTATTATGATATAAGATAAAAAATTCCTTACGAATTGATCTTAATACTTTAATTACTTTTTGATATATAATATATATTTTTGTAATATTATCCCTACTTTGTTGTATCCTGCAGGCATCTTCTGTCGTACTTTGTTGTATCCTGCAAATATCTTCTGTTGTACTTTGTTGTATCCTGCAATCATTTTCTGTTGAACCATTTTTAATAATCAAGCGGTATTCTGTTAGAAAATCAGTTTAGCCATATTCTGGCATATAGAGAGGAACTTAAAAATAGATGTTTCAATAAAAATTCTCTGTTAAAGATAAACTGGTCATCAGTGTCTTTTAAATTTTCTCTATTATATTTTTTGAGTTTCTAACGGGTTTTTAACTTTGTTTTATGCTGTTAGCACTATGCTTTAGTGTATGGACACTTCTAATATGATGAATATTTATGAGTAATTAGCAAAATTATTTCCAATTATTTTGTATTTATAAAACAACCAAACGTATCCCTTTGTAGCACTCAGCAAAGATCTAAGACTCCATGTTTTCTAGTAATTTAGTTCGTGGAGATCTAAGGAAAATAATATATAATTTTGAGTTTTCCAGTTCAGAATACAAGCGGTAAAATATTTGTTCTTTTAATGAGTTGAATGCATATTAAAGGAACGTAGCTGATGTTTTATGCAAAAGAAAAAAAATCATGAAATATTACTCTTGCCACCTTTTAAAGAATTTGTATAATATTTTGTCAATAAAATTTCTTTTATATATACGTTAATTAACGTTTGAAACAACTAAACAATGTGGTATAGTAAATTATTTCGAAACCTTTCCTTTTTTAAAATGGCGACTAAATTATATAGGTTTTCTTGCATCCAAATCTGTTTCACTTAAATTGAAAGTTTAAGGTTAAATTTTCCACACTGTGTTATTTAAAATAAATTAACATCCATGTTTTTTACTGTTTCGTTAAATTATATTTATGTTTCTCTTACTCATATACATTCATAATATGAATGGAAAATAATGAAGAAATGTGAGCTGATTAGAGATCTTATGCACATCTTTACACTTCAAAGTTTTCTTTTTAATAATAAAAAAAAAATGCTACTTTAAATGACGAATTTATTATTGTTTTCTTCCTTAAACGTCAGAGTTCAAGTTATGGTATAAAATGAATAAAACAGTTCTTAAGTGTGAAACGTACTTAAGTATCATTGTTCAGTATAGCCGAGAAAATGTCATATTATTCGAAGTACATTTTACAACACTTGGTACGTGAGATTGCTAAAATAATTTATTTCCATAAATAACAAACCTAAAGGATATAAGTCTACAAATCTTACACTTAATTAATTATGAGAATGATTGGTTATTGCAAACATTTTGACATCTTTTTTTCTGGGCGTGACAAGAGTCGTTTAACAAATTTCTAAACTTGAAACCTATTGAATATAACAATAGGACATACATATTTGAAATATAACTAAACATTTTAAAAACATTTATGGATTATTCCCGTTATACAATGGAATGTATATGAGTGTATAAACTGAAATGTCTTTATTAGTAAGAAAAAACTATATTATTAAATATTATCTAAATGTTATAAAAATAATTACTGCAAAAAATATATTGTATTTACATAAATAATTACATATTTTTTACATAAACTTTTTTCTGCGTCATTTTATAAATGGGAAAAAAACATGTATGCTATAGCTTACTGAAATTATTATGCAAAATAGACAAATGATTTTTAAATAATGTTTTATCTTTCAAAGAAACGATAAAAGTAAGAGGTTTGATTTCACTTATGGGATAATGTTCATTTGCTTATCTTTAACCAGCAATTAAGTGCAATTGCGCTATGAATATTGTAGCATTTGCGAGGGATTTACAGTACTCCCATTCGTCCTTTTATTTAATACCAATTTTGTAAGGTATTTTTTTTTTTAGATTCTCTTAAAATAGTTTCTTAAAAATCTACCAGGAATGTATCTTTTCACGCAAATGTTATATAAAAAAAACTACTATTAAATATTATTCAGAAATACTGTTTTTTCAAAATACGGACATGTGGCAGCTCTAAATTTACATCACAAATCAAATTCAGTTGAATAACAAAAGTAGTTCTATGCTATGTTTAAAGCAATTCATTACTGGTGTGATGTCCACGCAATGATCATCCACAATCACATCTGTAGTCTGTTATTGAATTTTCCGGTTACTGAATTTTTACCATTACAAAGAATAACTAGAATATTTTCATACTGTTACTATAACACTAGCCTGCATTTTTAAATTTTTATCAGATGATTTCTTATAAACAAGTTTTTTCTGAATCAGTTTTTGATGCTATTTCCGGAAATAACCTCCATTTTTGTCCACCACGTCAGGATTTTACAAAATATAAGAAGTTGTGTTTTCAATATTACAATTAATGCAATAAAAAATTTATCACAATTTCACAATAAAAAGTATTTTATTAAACACGTTAAAAATACTGTAAAAAAACGTCCTTATAAGTTCATGAAATTTCTTCAATAAAACGAAAAGTAAACAGTGTTCAATTAAACAAACTTTTTTCTTTTTGGCTTTTTTGCAGATCTTCCTTCATCGTTTGTGTCTCTCTTCAACATTCAACAGTAGTCCGCCATCATATTTATATTCCAACTTCCATTGTACTCTTACGCAGTAGGGTTTTTTATATTTTTATTTAATTTTTTTACTGACTAATTTTTATTTTATATTACATTAACTCTTTTTTCATTTACTTGTTTGTATTCATGGCTTTTAAGTATTATTTAATTGTTAGTTCCTATCTATAAACACCTTTTTGATGAGGCCTATATGTTTATGAAGGATCGAGTTACAGTTAAGCTAGCGATCCTACCTTCACAACTTTCAGGTTATGTAGTATTTAAATGGAGCTTCTGACTGTAAAATAGTCTAGGAAACATCGTCTTGATTTTGAAAGGCATATCGAATGATATGCCACTCAATATGAAGCGTAATTTGTTTTCGTCTCTACCGCCATTTTGAATTTGTGAAAACAATAGCTTGCCTATAACCATCGGACGGTTAAAACGAATCGATATAGACCTCATTCATTAAAATTCATCCAGCCGTTGGGATGTTTCGATGGTATAAAGAAATCCACATACCCACATACATACCCAGATATACTCTTCAAACACATAACCCTTCTTGGCAGTCGGGTAAAAAGTGACAATTTTCCAGTATTACAATGATTTTTGTTTTTGGATTTTGTAATTGACTCGGGTATAAGACGACCTCCTAATTTCCTTGTAGAAAACTGTCAGAAATTCCTCGACTTATACGCGAGTATATATGGTATATTCATACACATAATATCAGTAAGCGTATTAATAACCTGAGGATATCAAATACTAAACTAGTACAAATCATAACAATATGATATAAATTTCTACTAAGCCAATAGCTAAGGGTAGGGAGGTGTGGGTGGTTTTTTCTTGAACCGACCCGCACCCCCAACCCTCTTATAGTAATAACAAAGATATTTTTATACCCAACTAATAATCCGAATGATAGGTAACCATTTTGAAACAAAATAAATAGCATAAAACATAGATTTAATGCATAGACAGTAAACGAGAATACCAATACCCTTTCGTGCCTAGCGTCCCGGAAATAGGGCGGCATATAAGGATATTCGAACAAAAAAGCATAAATCTATAAAAAATACAAAAATAAGTTTCTAAAATAATGTTTCGTCTTATAAATAATAACACTTATAAAATAATTGATAAAAAATTAAAGAAATATGTTCTTATTATCTAAACATTTTCTTATGTGCCATTTTATTTAGAGAAAATCTAACATTTTAATCCAACAAACATTTATTTCACCTTTTTATTCTTAAAAATGCGCTGTCATTTATGAATAAATATTCAAAACACATACTAAGAATATATTTTACAAAGTTATTTAAGGATATTATAATTTCATTTTTCTTACGAAAGCGTCCCAATATTACGCCACCAGGAATAAATGGGTTAAGTACGTGAGCAAAAGCTTTTCCTTACATTGAAATAAATTTGTTTTCAAATTCTAGAGTCATTCGCTGATTTCACCATTTCACGAATATATGTACCTTGACCCTGAAAGTGTTAAAATGCTGCGGTCTCGGGTCGCAAAAGCTTCATATACATGATTCTATTTATATATTCTATTCGCACCACTATGTTTTTAAAAAACATTTTTTAGTAAACTTCTCTCGAACGTCTTTTCAAAGTGTAAATAAAGATGTTTCTCAAGCAAAAAGTAGTTCCAAAGAAATAGATTCCTGTAAGGGATGCCTGTTCCTGTGAGGAGTAATTACACCATTAAGAGTTAAAGCATATATATATATATATATATATATCTTTAGTCTTTAGCAGATAATTTAGTAGGTTGTTCTTGAGACAGGTTTTCTCGTGAAATACAATGCTAGCAAGAAAATTTTATTTTAAAAACCTGTTCCATAAATTCAATTTAACCATTAAAAGACTATGCTGGGGAATCATACATATGATGTGCTGAGTAAAAGATACATTTAGAAATTATGTGCAATGTGAACTACCTAGTAAAAGAATGCGAAAGATACTGAACAAAAGTAAAAAGGAAGATTCGAAGAGAACACAAGGGAGTAAAATTGAAAGGAAGGGAGGTATTTCACAGAAAACTACGGAATAGAAAATTTAAGAGCATTTTCGTTCGAAAAAAATCACTATAAAAATGAGGAAAATTCTATGGAGAAATAAAGCATTAGCTAAGTGTCTAATAAATGTGTTTCACTATTCATATATTTTAAAAATAAAGCATAAATTAATCTTAGACATACATTTTATTGATTTGTGCATAATTGTTATATGAATAAAAAACAAATACCGCATGAGAGTTTCTAAAAAAACTATATTTGATATTAGCTCTGCGCAAAATTCTTTACCATTCCCTTTGTAACAAAACATCTTTTAAATTCAATTTAACATATTTTAATTTATAATGAAACAAAATATATTTATATTTATTTAATTCATTGCATTTTATGTAATTTTACTAAAAATATGTAGTGTTTGTCAAAATATTTCCCAAGACTTCACATCCTTAATTTAAGAAAATATGCATTAAATATAGCTTGATATAAAACTCTTGAGCTTAATTTTACATTAAGACGTCAGAAAAGAAGCTCATGACAAAATATGAAAGAATTCGCGTGTTAATTTGGTACATCACCTGTCATTAAGTATTCGTATTTCTTTTTAAAACTTCAAGAGTCATAAGACGTATTATTTTTGTTAAACTTTCTTATGTATTTAGTAAGGAAAACGATAATTAAAAATACTTTTAATATTTTACATATCGTTTTAACATTTGTAAATATAATATACATTTTCGAATCCTTTTAAAAGGATCCTTTTAAAAATCCTAAAGTCTGTGAATGCAAAATGAAGTTTGTAATTACAAAATTAAGATAAGTATTACTTACAAGGGATCCAATTTTGGTGCTGCTCGCACCTAGCATCGAGACCTGGTGCATTTTGTAGCCCTATACATAAAAGTTAGGGAACCGATCAAATTTCTCTGTTAAAATAATATTTTATATACTTGCTTATGCTTTTATTCTTTTATTATTACATATTTGTTTGTTTATTTCACGCCAAAAGTGAGTTAAGTCGCCAAATATGGCGCTACAATTTTTCCGCCCGCTTTATCCAAAGAGTAAATGTACAGTACATATTATTAGAATAATATCAGATTGCGATTTCTTTTTAATTGATAGCATAAGAAACAAATAGTAGGTTTTTATTTTATTTTTTCCTATGCTGGCGATAAATATCTATAATAATAAAAGAACAAATCGCTCTGAGTGTGTGTGTGTGTCTGTTGGCGATGGCTAGCGAAATCTACAGCGCATAGAAGTCTTAAAATTCCGGAGCGATTAGCCCAAGACAGGTCCTGATGCACCTGAGGCTCAGATTTTTTTATTTTTTAAGGGCCGGGGCCCCTGGGCCCCTTTAAGTAATTTATTATGCACTAAATTGTTAATAACATGCCTCTTTTCTATCCGATATTCTTCGTTTTTCGGGTTAATTCTCCTTTCACTTTCTACCCAATTTCTACATTTCAGTAAAGACGCTAGCACCCTTACAAGGGGCCCGGTACAGGGCCCCTTGAAGTTTTAGTGCACTAAATTGTTAATAACATGCCTCTTTTCTATCCGATCTTCTTCGTTTTTGGGGTGAATTCTCCTTTCAGTTTCTGCCCCATTTCTACTTTTCAGTTAAGACCATGGCACCCTTGCAAGGGGCCCAGTACAGAGCCCCTTGAAGTTTTAGTGCGCTAAATTGTTAATAACATGCTTCTTTTCTTTCCGATCTTCTTCGTTTTTCGGGTGAATTCTCCTTTCAGTTTCTGCTCCATTTCTACATTTCAGTTAAGTCCCTGGCACCCTTGAAAGGGGCCCAGTAAAGGGCCCCTTGAAGTTTTAGTGCACTTAATTGTTAATAACATGCCTCTTTTCTATCCGATCTTCTTCGTTTTTGGGGTGAATTTTCCTTTCAGTTTCTGCCCCATTTCTACATTTCAGTTAAGGCCCTAGCACCCTTGCAAGGTGCCCGGTATAGGGCCCTTTGAAGTTTTAGTGCACTAAATTGTTAATAACATGCCTCTTTTCTAATGATTTCTTAAAAATAGTCGGATTCACCAGCTTTTTTTTTTCTAACAACATCTTAGGTTCTCCAGACAAAAACATATTTCAGACTCCAACTACCACCAATTTTTAATAATAATCTTCTTCTTGGGTCCCTTAGTGCATCTTATTTAAAAATGAATTGAATTCCTTTCGGTTTTCCTTACCATAGTACTAGCGTCCTCAGATTACATTAAAAACTACTAAAAAGTGTATTTATACCAAACTACTGGACACTTTAGTCCCTTCCCCCTTGGAGCCCGGTACAAGGCCCCTTGAAGCTTTTGCAAGGGGCAATTATTTACCCCTCTTAATCCGATCTTCATTCTTGGAACCATTTTTCCATTTAGTTATTATCCAGTTTCTATATTCCAGTAGAAATCTTGGTGCACCTTGGGGTCCTATAGGGCCCGATGCGGGGGCCCTTGAACTTTTTGTGCGCTATGCATTTTTTACATTCTAATTTTCTCACCTTCTCATTGCATAATTTTAAAATTGAGTCTTGGACTTTTCCACCTAGACCAACATCCTCATATTCTTATGGGGCTCTAGGGCCCCTTTTTAAGCCCCAGATTATTTTGTAGATTATTTTTATCCCATTTGTGCGCATTTCTTTAAATTATTATTATAAAGATTATTCTATGCCCTATGATTAATTTTGACTAATTGAAGATCTAAAACGCTAAGTACTAAAATATTTAAACATGTTTTCATGTTAGGGCCCTTTTGGGTCCCCTGTTATAGCTGTCTTAAAAATGGTCCGATTCACGAACGTTTTATTCCAAACAAATTTTTAAGTTTTCCAGCTACTACATGAACGACAAACAAAAATTTGCAGACTTCAGCTACCACCAGTCTTGAATATTAATCGTCTTCTTGGGGGCCTTTGTTGCAGCTTCTTTAAAAACTTATTCTATTGCAATTTTCTTTAACATAGTTTTAGCGTCTTCCAGCTACTTTAAAAGCCCTAAAAATTTTTCTTATACCCAATTACATTCCAGTTAAGGTCCTAGCCCCCAGGGCCAGGTCTTTCTTTATACCTCAGCTACCACGTTTTAAGAGCATCCCAGCTAGAAAATGTTTGCACTTTTTTTGCAAAATAGTATAGATTGTACACAATTTGTGAATAAAAAGTGACTATTTTTGAACACTTCGAAAAGTATGCAACTTTTGTGCAAACTGTCTGTATTTTTTATACATACAAAAAAGTGTATATCCTATGTTTTCAAAAACTGTGCACCTTTTTTGCATAAAATAAATTAATATTCCGTGTTCGCGAAAAGTGTGCATTTTTTATGCAAAAAAAAAAAAAAAAAAAAAAAAAACTGTAGATTCCAATTTTCCAAAAATTATATATTTTTTATGTATGTAAAAATTAGTACTTTTATTTTAAATAGTATATTTACCCCCCCCCCCCTCCCGAAAAAAAAACGAAAATTCTCAATTCCATTTTAATTTTAAGGTAAACGAAATAAATACATTTTACTATGTTTTTCAAAATAAGAAAAAAACAAATTTTAATTATTTAAATTTCAAAATCCAGGAAGAGGCAATGGGGCTCCTCCCCCCCCCTCTTTCTTTAACGGAAATTTCCTGAGCTCCCCCTTTATTTTAAGTCGCTTGAAAAAAATAAATTTTACTATGTTTTTCAAAATAATAAGCAAAAAAGAATTTTAATTAATTAAATTTTAAAATCTGCGGTACGGATAATGGTTCACCTAAACCCTCTAACTTTACAGAAAAATATTTAATTCCTCTTTTATGTTAAGTTACTAGAAAAGAGAAAATTTTACTGTGTTTTTCAAAATCATTGAAAATAAAATTTAGAAATAATTTAGATTAAATCAAATTCGAGGGAGGGGCAATGGCTCTCATATGACCCCTTCTACCAAGTAAAAGTTCTTAGTTCCTTTTTAATGTACTCGAAATAAATAATTTTGCTGTGCATTTCAAAATTGGTGAAAAAGACATTTTAATTAAATAAGTTTCAAAATCCAGGGAGGGGCAAAATGGACCTCTCCTCCCCCCCCCCTCCTTAACAGAAAATCCACAGTTCCACTTTTATTTTAAGTTACTTGAAAGAATAAATTTTACTTTTTTTTTCAAAATCGGAGAAAAATAAAATTTAGTTAGTTAAATTTTTAAATCGAGGGAGGGGAAATGGCCCTCCTAAGCCCCCTTCCCCCAAAGGAAAATTCTTAGTTTATCTTTATTTTAAGTTACACGTAAATAATAAATTTGACTCTGTATTTCAAAATAGGAAAAAAATAAATTTTAATTAATCAAATTTTAAAATGCAGGGAGGGCAATGGCCCTCCCATGCCCTATCAGAAAATTCCTTACTTCCTCTTTTATTTTAAATTCTTCGAAAAGAATACATTTTATGAAGTTTTCAAAATTATCAAAAAAAAAAAAAATAGCTAGTTAAATTTTAAAATCGAGGGAAGGGCAGTGGACTCCCCCCTCCCCCCCCACACACACACTCACGCAAACTCTCTTCTTTTTGATGATTACTAAATGCATCTCTTATCATCGATCAAGCATAAATTCCAGTTATTATGAAAATTACTTCTGCTTTCAAAAATCAAATGAAAAACGTTTATTTCTTATTAATTTCTTTCAAATTTCTATTTAAACATTTGGGCAGAGATCCAGATACATTTTTCGATATTAGCCAAACGAGATTGACCAATCAGAAGCCTGCATATTTGCAAACAATGAAAAGGTCGCAAAAATACAGGCTTCTGATTAGTGGATCTCGTTTCGCTAACAGCGAAAATCTATCTCGATCACGGCCTTGATTTTTATTTTCGCATGTGCAGCTGCAATTCAACTCAACACTCCTTTCCTGGTGTTTACATGCATCGAGCTGTGTGGCCGGCGTGGCGGGCGTTATTAGTAGCGATAGCGAAATTTGTAAGAAATAAGAGTAAAAATTTTACTAGAATATATAAAAAATATCTGTTCCTCAGAATATGAGCTCAACTGGATCGAAACTTCGGACTTCAAAAAGGATAAAGCCTAATACTAGGAAGAAGGGATTGATATCTTCTAAAAATGAAAGTGAAGAAAATGCAATGGATTCAAATGCCCTCACTGAGAATAATGTAGAAATGAACGACAGCAAGATGGAGGATGACACCGTAGCAAACGGCGTATCTTCAGTTCAGGAAAACAACGTTTATTATTTGGATATCTCACCAAAGGAAATATTACAAGCAGGGCCCTCTTAACACTTGGAAGTAGGGGAAGCCCGACGTCACACAGGGCCCCCTATTACTCTACAAATTGCTTTTTTATTTACTAAATCCCTTTTTCGTATGCTTAAATAATTTGAAATTTTACCATCAAAGTTTAGAGTAAATAACACTTAATATTTAGCTAAAACTAACTACCTATATATATATACTATGAAAAAGTATTTTATTATATTTTTAATTGTAAATAACCAATTTATTTTGTAAATGACAAATATGGAACTACAGTTGAGGATATTTGAATTTCAAAATATCTTTTGTGATTTACAAATTGCCACATAGTAAGAACAAAAAAATTTCAAAAGAAAAAAAATGCATTTTTTACCCTGATTGAGTTTCTTTTTTCTAATAATTAGTTTTGAAAAGTAAAATTGGGGGCCCTTTCGTATCTCAGTGGGTAAGCACCGGCTTCATAAGCCTATTCCGTAAACAGGGCCTGAGTACAAGTGCTGCAGAGTGATATGTACGAGGAAATTAAAATCGGTACTTTTCGGTTAGCCGGGTGCTAGTATTATGTATACATGTATATATACATATGTATAGATATACATATATGTGGATATATGTGTATATATGCAATATATGTATATACATACATGTATATATATATATATGTATACATACATGTGTATATACATATATTTATGTGTACATAACACAGGCGCCTGGCTAACTGAAAAGTACCCTATAATCTTTTTGGCAGCAAATGAGGCTCACCTACTTGCCTAAAGAAATTAACCCTTTGTATCACCGTGTTGCAGATCTGCAACATACCCAAATGTCAATGATATTTTGACAGTAAACATCAAAACACGATTTTGTTGAATGTTATTCTACTACACTGCCAGTAGTATAATTATGTCATTAAATCCACAACAGATAGCGAATATTTATTTATTTTTTTTTTTACGCCAAAGTTTCATTTATCGCTTGATCAGCTAAATGTGATTTTTGCTGAATTAAGCTTTGAAATAGTGGAGTTAAAAAAGTCTGCAGACAAGTATATTGTTTACAAAGGTAAGTTTAAATTCTTTATTTAAAGACCATTTTCGAGCTAAGAAATTTATAATATGTATAAAATAAGCGTAAACTTTTGTTTGTTGCAGATCTGCAACAACGTGCCATGTCTTCTCTTGTAATGGTTGTTGATAATGTGCGGAAAAATCTCAAATTTCTTTGATTCATGGAAAAATAGTGAACTTTGTCAATCAGGAACAGGAAAAAAAGGGGAATTTTGTTGAACGGATGTGGGAAAAAAGTGAATTTTGTTGAACGGGTGTTGAAAATCGTGAATTTTGTCGATTAGGAGTGGTAAAATCTCAAATTTCGTTGATTCATGGAAAAATAGCAAACTTCGTTGATCAGGTGCAGAAAAAAAGGAAATTTTGTTGATCAGGTGTCGAAAAATAGCGAATTCTGTCAATTGGGTGTGAAAAAATAGCGAATTTCGCTAGTCGGGTATGAAAAGATTGTGAAACTTGTCAATCCAGCGTAGAAAAATTGCGAATTTGTTTGATCGGGCATAGAAAAAGTGTGAATTTTGTCGATAAAGTGCGAAAAAATCTCAAATTTCGTTGATACACGGAAAAATAGCGAACTTCGTCGATCAGGCGCGGCAGAAAAGGGGAATATTGTTGAACGGGTGTGGAAAAAAAGGGAATTTTCTTGAAAGGGTGTAGAAAATCATGAATTTTGTCGATTAGGAATGGGAAAAATGTCAAAATTTCATTGAATCATGTAAAAGTAGCAAACTTTGTCGATCAGGTGCAGGGAAAATGGAGAGTTTTGTTGACTGGGTATCGAAAAATAGTGAATTTTGTCAATAAGGTGTGAAAAAATAGCGAATTTCGCTGGTCGGGTATGAAAAGATTGCTAAACTTGCAAATCCGGCATAGAAAAATCGCGAATTTGTTTGATCGGGTATAGAAAAAGTGTGAATTTTGTCGATAATGTACGGAAAAATCTCAAATTTCGTTGATTCACGAAAAAATAGCAAACTTCTTCAATCAGGTGCGGGAAAAAAGGGGTATTTTGTTGATCATGTGTGTAAAAAAGGGAATTTTGTGGATTGGGTGTCGAAAAATAGTGAATTTTGTCAATTGGGTGTGAAAAAATAGCGAATTTCGCTGGTCGGGTATGAAAAGATTGCGAAACTTGTCAATCCGGCGTAGAAAAATCGCGAATTTGTTTGATCGGGCATAGAAAAAGTGCGAGTTTTGTCGATAATGTGCGGAAAAATCTCAAATTTCGTTGTTTCACTGAAAAATAGTGAACTACGTTGATCAGACGCAGGAAAAAGGGGAATTTTGTTGAATAGATATGGAAAAAAAGGAAATTTTGTTGAACAGGTGTAGAAAATTATGAATTTTGTCGATTAGGAGTGGAAAAATCTCAAATTTCGTTGATTCACGGAAAAATAGCGAACTTCGTCGATCAGGCACGGAAAAAAGGGAATTTTGTGTTTTATCAGGTGTAGAAAAATAGTAAATTTTGTCAGTCGGGTGTGAAAAAATGGCGAATTTTGTCAATTGGGTGCGGAAAAACTGGAATTTTATCGATTGGCTTTGAAAAAATTGTGAATTTGGTCGATCAGGTGTCTAAATATCTCAAAGTTTTTTTATAGGGCATGGAAATTTACTAAAATTGTCTTCAAAAGGTATACAGTAAATTAAACTTTGAATTGAAGTTAATTTAAAAAAAAATTATATGTTCATGACATTGGGTGTCGAAAAATGGCGAATTCTGTCAATTGGGTGTGAAAAAATAGCGAATTTCGCTGGTCGAGTATGAAAAGATTGCTAAACTTGCCAATCCGGCATAGAAAAATCGCGAATTTGTTTGATCGGGCATAGAAAAAGTGTGAATTTTGTCGATAAAGTGCGAAAAAATCTCAAATTTCGTTGATACACGGAAAAATAGCGAACTTCGTCGATCAGGCGCGGCAGAAAAGGGGAATATTGTTGAACGGGTGTGGAAAAAAAGGGAATTTTCTTGAAAGGGTGTAGAAAATCGTGAATTTTGTCGATTAGGAATGGGAAAAATGTCAAAATTTCATTGAATCATGAAAAAGTAGCAAACTTTGTCGATCAGGTGCAGGGAAAATGGAGAGTTTTGTTGATTGGGTATCGAAAAATAGTGCATTTTGTCAATAAGGTGTGAAAAAATAGCGAATTTCACTGGTCCGGTATGAAAAGATAGCGAAATTTGTCAATTTGGCGTAGAAAAATCGCGAATTTGTTTGATCGGGCATAGAAAAAGTGCGAGTTTTGTCGATAATGTGCGGAAAAATCTCAAATTTCGTTGTTTCACTGAAAAATAGTGAACTACGTTGATCAGACGCAGGAAAAAGGGGAATTTTGTTGAATAGATATGGAAAAAAAGGAAATTTTGTTGAACAGGTGTAGAAAATTATGAATTTTGTCGATTAGGAGTGGAAAAATCTCAAATTTCGTTGATTCACGGAAAAATAGCGAACTTCGTCGATCAGGCACGGAAAAAAGGGAATTTTGTGTTTTATCAGGTGTAGAAAAATAGTAAATTTTGTCAGTCGGGTGTGAAAAAATGGCAAATTTTGTCAATTGGGTGCGGAAAAACTGGAATCTTATCGATTGGCTTTGAAAAATTTGTGAATTTGGTCGATCAGGTGTCTAAATATCTCAAAGTTTTTTTATAGGGCATGGAAATTTACAAAAATTGTCTTCAAAAGGTATACAGTAAATTAAACTTTGAATTGAATTTAAAAAAAATATATGTTCATGACATTGGGTGTCGAAAAATAGCGAATTCTGTCAATTGGGTGTGAAAAAATAGCGAATTCTGTCAATTGGGTGTGAAAAAATAGCGAATTTCGCTGGTCGGGTATGAAAAGATTGCTAAACTTGCCAATCCGGCATAGAAAAATCGCGAATTTGTTTGATCGGGCATAGAAAAAAGTGTGAATTTTGTCGATAATGTACGGAAAAATCTCAAATTTCGTTGATTCACAAAAAAATAGCAAACTTCTTCAATCAGGTGCGGGAAAAAAGGGGAATTTTGTTGATCATGTGTGTAAAAAAGGGAATTTTGTGGATTGGGTGTCGAAAAATAGTGAATTTTGTCAATTGGGTGTGAAAAAATAGCGAATTTCGCTGGTCGGGTATGAAAAGATTGCGAAACTTGTCAATCCGGCGTAGAAAAATTGCGAATTTGTTTGATCGGGCATAGAAAAAGTGTGAATTTTGTCGATAAAGTGCGAAAAAATCTCAAATTTCGTTGATACACGGAAAAATAGCGAACTTCGTCGATCAGGCGCGGCAGAAAAGGGGAATATTGTTGAACGGGTGTGGGGAAAAAAAGGGAATTTTCTTGAAAGGGTATAGAAAATCGTGAATTCTGTCGATTAGGAATGGGAAAAATGTCAAAATTTCATTGAATCATGAAAAAATAGCAAACTTTGTCGATCAGGTGCGGGGAAAATGGAGAGTTTTGTTGATTGGGTATCGAAAAATAGTGAATTTTGTCAATAAGGTGTGAAAAAATAGCGAAATTTGTCAATCTGGCGTAGAAAAATCGCGAATTTGTTTGATCGGGCATAGAAAAAGTGCGAGTTTTGTCGATAATGTGCGGAAAAATCTCAAAATTCACTGTTTCTCTGAAAAATAGTGAACTACGTTGATCAGGCGCAGGAAAAAGGGGATTTTTCTTGAATGGATATGGAAAAAAGGAAATTTTGTTGAACAGGTGGAAAAATCTCAAATCTCGTTGATTCACGGAAAAATAGCGAACTTCGTCGATCAGGCGCGGCAGAAAAGGGGAATTTTGTTGAACGGGTGTGGAAAAAAAGGGAATTTTGTTGAAAAGGTGTAGAAAATCATGAATTTTGTCGATTAGGAATGGAAAAAATCTCAAAATTTCATTGAATCACGAAAAAATAGCAAACTTCGTCGAACAGGTGCGGGGAAAATGGAGAGTTTTGTTGATCATGTGTGTAAAAAAGGGAATCTTGTGGATTGGGTGTTGAAAAATAGTGAATTCTGTCAATTGGGTGTGAAAAAATAGCGAATTTCGCTGGTCGGGTATGAAAAGATTGTGAAACTTGTCAATCCGGCATAGAAAAATTGCGAATTTGTTTGATCGGGCATAGAAAAAGTGTGAATTTTGTCGATAATGTGTGGAAAAATCTCAAATTTCGTTGATTCACGGAAAAATAGCGAACTTCGTCGATCAGGCGCGGCAGAAAAAGGGAATATTGTTGAACGGGTGTGAAAAAAAAGGGAATTTTCTTGAAAGGGTGTAGAAAATCGTGAATTTTGTCGATTCGGAATGGAAAAAATCTCAAAATTTCATTGAATCACGAAAAAATAGCAAAATTCGTCATTCAGGTGCGGGGAAAATGGGGAGTTTTGTTGATCAGGTGTTAAAAAAAGGGAATTTTGTTGATTGGGTGTCGAAAAATAGTGAATTTTGTCAATAAGGTGTGAAAAAATAGCGAATTTCACTGGTCGGGTATGAAAAGATAGCGAAATTTGTCAATCTGGCGTAGAAAAATCTCGAATTTGTTTGATCGGGCATAGAAAAAGTGTGAATTTTGTCGATAATGTGTGGAAAAATCTCAAATTTCGTTGATTCACGGAAAAATAGTGAACTGCGTTGATCAGGTGCTGGAAAAAAGGAAATTTTGTTGAACAGGTGTAGAAAATTATGAATTTTGTCGATTAGGAGTGGAATAATCACAAATTTCATTGATTCACGGAAAAATAGCGAACTTCGTCGATCAGGCACGGAAAAAAGGGAATTTTGTGTTTTATCGGGTGCAGAAAAATAGTAACTTCTGTCAGTCGGGTGTGAAAAAATAGCGAATTTTGTCAATTGGGTGCGGAAAAATTGGAATTTTATCGATTGGCTTTGGAAAAATTGTGAATTTTGTCGATCAGGTGTCTAAATATCCCAAAGTTTTTTTTATAGGGCATGGAAATTTACAAAAATTATCTTCAAAAGGTGTACAGTAAATTAAACTTTGAATTGAAGTTAATTTAAAAAAATATTATATGTTCATGACAGAGTTGCCCTCTTTTAGCCAGGCCAAAAAAAGCCGGCTGGCTTTTTTTGGTTTTAACCACTTAAAAAAAGCCGGTTTTTATTTTTAAAATTTTGTTTACAGCTAATTTGTTTTAAATTTGGATCAATTAATTTATAATACACTTATAAATATTTTCTGCTAAGAAAATTATAAATTTCTATTAAATTTTGTCAAATAACTAAGTCTTTAACTGCTAGAAGGCAACTGTGAAGGCATTATGTCTGAAAAAAAAAAAAATACATGTATATATATATAAATATTGAAAATAATATTAAGTTAGACTCCAAACTGGTGTTTTGAAATTTTATATTACATTATATAGCTCCACATATACTACACATTTTAAAGATCATATTTAATTAAACAATGACAAAATGTAGCACATCAAAATGGAAACATTCTTATGTGTCCATATGGAGAGTTAACTTATAAATGTTAAAAGAAAAATTAGAAAGGATATAATATTTGAGGAGAGTTAGGTACATAAGTGTATAAAAAATAGAGCATTTAAACAAGAAAATAAATAAATAAAATTTCTCTAAATAAATTTTCGACAAGCTTGTTGTTAAGCATATTCATGCATATGCTATTCATAATGTTTTTTTAATAGTGAGTAATGATGTTTTTATTATATGACTATGTATAATTTTAAATGTTTATTAGAAATAAAATAAGACTTGTATATTAATAGCTCTTAAAATTAATTAAGTAATAAAACATGTAACTAAGCAACTATTGCCCTCTTAATTAAAAACACTTTAAAATATGTAGTTTATAATTACAATGCTTCATTGTAAACCCGATTATGGCCAAAAAAGGCCTATTTTGGTCAAAAAAAGCCGTTTAAAACCAATAAAAGCTGCTGGCGTGGCTTTTTTAAATTTTAGCCGGCTTTTTTGCAACCCTGATTCAGGATGAATGTTTATGTGTATTTATAAACACATGCACACATAGGAGTATTACCCCTAAGCTCACATCATGTGCACATAAGTGCTTTTTTCTTGCACACAATTACTTGGTACTCACAGGAGTACTTGGTGCACTACTCGTAAAAATATTAGGTAGTTTTAGTTTAGCCGGGCGCCAGTGTTATATATACATACATATATATGTATACACACACACATATGTATATACATATATTGTCTATATCACCTATATACATATATATGTAGTATATATATTTATATAAACATGTATATAGTCTTATATATGTATCTATAACATTGGCGCCCGGCTAACCGAAATAAAGTACTACCAAATATTACAAGCATTTAACCTTCCTTCAGCTGTAATTAGAAATTAAAAAATTGTGAAGAATTCATCATAATGTTTTAAAATTTAAAATATAGCTTCATCGTATGTTATAAGGTTCAATTTTAGGTTATATTTATAGAAACATCTTTTTTTTTTTTTTTCATACTATTATAAGAATATTGCTCAGCTCTCTGTTGTGCCACTGTTCCATTACAGGTACACCAATAAATTTATGCTTGTTTTTTGGTCTTATTATTGATTTTGCAGTGTGAATTATGTATGTGATAGCAATATGTTTAACCCTTAACCGGAAATGTGAAAATCCCGTGCACAAACAGACCACTTAATAATTTATCAAATAGTGAACTTAAACATTTAATCTTTAATAGTAATGCATTAATAGGAGCAATTTTTTAATATAACAGCATAAAAATAAGTTTTGAATGCCGGAGTGCGAAAATATTAAGGGCAGATATATCGACGAAACCATCTCACAGATGGTACGTTTCTGGTTAAGGGAACTGAACTGGACTTAGATGCCTTATGTTCCCTCAGCCGTTGTTTTGAATTGTTTGGCGATTTTTTGTTGGTGTGTTGGCGGTGTTTAAAATATGGCAACCTCGATATGTGGAACCCCGTGTGACATATGTGTTCTGGCAACCACTGAGAAGTGGTGGATTTTGTGGATGGATTTTGATATTGTGTTGTATCGCTCTGTTTTTTTATTTTTATGTTAAATTTATTGGATGTATTTGACTGACTATATGGTTTCTGTAATCTGTTTAAAAGCTTTTGCTGAAGTAATTAAGAAATATGAGGAAATTTTGAGAAGAAAAGTAGGTTTGTTTATTGTGTCTCAATGCATATTCATAAGCCTATTTTGGAAAATGATGGTGGTGTTATGAGAAAGATTTCGTACTGGAGCTTTCAAGAAAGCAGATATCTGTTAAGGTATGTTGATAATTTTATGTATATTCTGCTGCCTTAAGAGTTTTTATATTTTGAGATTGCTAGAAAGCGAGAACTGCTGAATTTTGAGAATTCTACACCGGAAGAACTGCTGAATGCAGTGATGGTTTTTTTTCAGTTAATGTGCACGAAGTGCTCATACAAGATTACTGATTGCCACTTTAGCGAATTTTGTTTATTATTTACATTTTATTTTCGTTAAGCGAAACATGCGTATAAACCGGTGCTTGGCGACATTTACTACTTGGTGGAAAAGGGGTTTTCACGCCAAGAAAATTCCAAGATGGCAGCCGTGGGAACTTATGACATCTGTTCCGGGAACTGCAATAATTAAGCCTTTTTGTGGTAAAATTTAGATAGGCAAAAAAAGTGTAAAAAAAAAGTGCACAAAATCTGAGCGTATTTGGCACCTGTGATTGTGCATAAAAAGTATAAAATTTAGATAGGCAAAAAAAGTATAAAAAAAAGTGCACAAAATCTGAGCGTATTTGGCACCACTGATTGTGTATAAAAGGTGCACAACTCAGGTATGCAAAAAATGTGTAAACAAAAAAGTGCACAAAATCCGAGCGTATTTGGCACCACTGATTGTATATAAAAAGTGCACAATTTAGGTATGCAAAAAAAGTGTAAACAAAAAAGTGCACACAATCCGAGCGTATTTGGCACCTCTGATTGTGTATAAAAAGTGAACAATTTAGGTATACACTTTTTGTGCACAATTCAGTGTGCACTCATTATGCATAAGCAGAGGTGCCAGATACGCTCGCTTTTTGTTCACTTTTTTTTTACACTTTTTTTGCAAACTTTTTCTAGCTGGGATTAATCTCCTTTTCTAGCATCAACTTACGTCTACTCACTATAGCCGTAAATTAAAAATCGCGTTACTTTAAAGGTAACCTTAGATAAGGGATTTCATCCGTTTATTAAATGTCGTGTTAATCCTAACAGTAATTCATGAAATTTACAAGGTGAAGAGGTACCTTCCACCGCTTGGTGGCGCGTTATTTCTTCAGGTTTAAGGGCCCATATTCAACGGGATTTGCTGCCTTCAACTTAGATTACAATTCATCTACTTTCTGTATTATGAAATTTTATCTTAGACTTTAGTTACCAACATTTTCTAACATTAATGGTACATTCTTTTTTTTTATTTTGTGGGCTTGATTCCTACGAAGTTTGGCTCACTCAACTTGGTTTTCGATTGTCTCCGGCACGTGCGGACACTTCCAGTAAAGGCTGCCATAGGAAGTGGGGATCTGCATTACAGGTTCGTATGGAAAGAAGTTTGATGTGAACACATAAGATGCTGCGGAAAACAATGGGGCCTCCGAAAATAGGTTCATTTAAAAGAATTTCCAAAAATATAAAATCATACAAACTTAAGTTTTGTTAAAGGTTATTATTTATAAACCCCGGGCAACGCCGGTCGGGCCTTCTAGTATAACTAATAAATATAATTCTATAAAAGCTTCGAAGATCATTGAAAACTATTTTTTAGTGAAATTCAAAATAAGCAAACTATTTTCTTTTGAAATCGAATGGAATAAAGTTTCGAATGTTTAAAATGAAATGTTGCTGCATTAAATGGTCCTTTGGTAAAAGTAGTCATAAAGTAAATTAATATTTTTACACAATTTAGAAAAATTACTAAGGCTAAATAGGTCGCACGTTACAATTTCTAGCTATTACAAATTCAGCTATGACATTTGGCTGGGGTTGTACTGTACTATTGAAAGTTGCAAAGCTAAAGCTAGTTGCTAAGCTGCACTTTTGAAAATAAACGCCAACTGTTTCCCCGCCAAAAATATGAATATAATGTAGACATTTTTCAAAATCATATTCGTGTGTTTTTTAATTAATTTTCAAATTTTTTCAATATTATATACTTATTATTAACTAATTTTTACTTTTAAATGCTTTTCTTTAAAAAAAATTCAATGTTAATAGTCCGATAAGTGGTATCGAAAATTTAATTTCAGAAATTTATGCTGCTGTAAAATCAAGAAATATTTTTTGAGAGAAAAATTTTAACGATTCTCAAACTTAATAATATAGGGCTTTAAAATGCACTAGGTCTCAATGCTAGGTGCGAGTAACACCAAAAGTGGTTCCCTTGTTAGTAATAACTCATACAGAAGAGAAAAACATAAAAAGAAATATATTGTTCCTTTCTTACTCTCAAAAATATTTATTAAGTAGTTAAAAATACTTTTAATATTTTATATATTTTACATTAAAAAAAAAAATATATTTTACATACTTTATAAATTTGTGTCCTTTCAATGTTTTCCTTCAAATATATACTTCACATATGTAATTTATCAAAATATGTATTAAGTCTTTCAAAATATAAAATTCTTGAGCTTAACTTTAGATTAGGTTATTAAAAAAGAAGCTCATATTAAAATATGGAAGCTCTTGCATGATAATTTGGTGTATCACCTGTCATTAAGTATTCGTATTTCTTTTTAAAACTTCAAGAGTCATAAGACGTATTAATTTTGTTAAACTTTTTTAGGTATTTAGTAAGGAAAAGGGTAGTTAAAAATACTTTTAATATTTTAAAGTGGCGGTCAAAAGTTTCCGGCCAGCATAAAATTTTTGGTTAATTTGTAAGTATACCCATATGCAGATGTATCTCAAAGTGATACTTATACACTTTATTGACATAACAATTAAGAACTTAGTTATGGTATAAAAATTAAATATTAATAAATTTAATTGACAAAATTAATTGCAAAAGAAAACGCATGTTCTCAAAAGTTTCCGGCCACCTTGGCAAGTTTTTAGAAAATGGTTTTATAACAGAAAATAACAGTTATCAACAACATTTATAATTAGTATTTTGTATTCATACATTTAGCAATAAGTACTGCGGCACAGCAACGTGGCATCGATTGAATTATCGGTTGTAGATTATCAATGTTATGTTTTGTACACGGTTCTTTCAATTTTTGTGAAAATGCCGCTGAATTAGAATATTTATAATTTCACACACGTTTTCAAGTTAGTTTCAAAGATTTTCTATTGGATTCAGATCGGATGATTGAGCTGTCCATTTCAAAAGCGGAATGTTTTTGTGCGAAAGCCACTTCCTAACGAGCTTGCATGTATGTTGTTGGTCGTTATCACGATGAAACAAATAGTTGCGACTACAATTTTTTCTCCAATAAGGCAGTAAATGATCTTGCAAGATATTCTTATGCATTGCACTATTCAACTTTTCTCGGATTTCAAATAATGGACAGAACATTTTCAAGAAAATGCTCCCCACAGCATAACGTGTCCTCCGCCATGCTTCATTGTAGGAATAATATATCTCACATAGTATCTTTTGTTTTTAGGTCGTTGGTTATAGTGTCTTTTATCACTCCCAAAAAGGTTGAACGTCGATTCATCGGAAAATAGTACTTTTTTTACAGTTTTCACTTCATCAGCCTTTGTATTTCTTGGCAAACGCCAGTCGGGCCCTCTGAATTTTTTTACTTATGAAAGTTTTTTAAACACCGACTGTTCCATAAAGTTCTACTTCACATAAGCGTCTTGACACTCTTGACAGACTTGTTTCAGCAATATTTTAACACCATAATTCGCGTGGAATTGCAGCGGCATTTTTACGCAGGTCATGAACTGCTTTTCTTTTGATAATTCTGTCCGCAAGAATAGTCGTTTTCCGGGGTTCCCCAGACCGTGGCAAGCTCCGAAGGCCATGACCATCTTTATATATATATATATATTTTTAATATCGTTTACAGGAAATTTTCCAATCGACAACTTTGCCGCAATCTCACGAGAGGATTGTCCCTTTAGCGACAAACAAATTACTCGTTTAGGAATAATAAATTGTTAAACTTAAAATTTTTGAATTTCAAATACGTTATTCACGTTGATTAATTAACAAACATGGCCAAAAAAACACTTTAGCGATAGCAAAAACTAATGGATGGCGAATGGCCGGAAACGTTTGCACGCGTGAATTTAGAATGTCTCCCCTTTGCATCAAGTATCTTAAGTATCCAATGAAAATGATCACGTGGTCAGTGGTAATTTGCTTCTTCCTAACTTTTGGAGCAATTGTGCTTCTTCTTCGCTGAAACTTTCTGTCAAACAAATCAAAGAAACTAACTGGACGGAAACTTTTGACCGCCACTGTACATAAGGTTTTAACATTTGCAAAAGTAATAGACATTTTTAGAATCCTTTTAAATGATAAAGTCTGTGAATACAAAGTGAAGTTTGTAATTAAAAAATTTAGAAAAGTATTACTTTGCAGTAACTCATACAGAAGAGAAAAACATAAAAAAATATTTTTTTCCTTTTTACTGTCAAAAATCTTTATTTAATTTATTAAGTAGTTAAAATACTTTTAATATGTTATATATTTTACATAAAAAAAATATTTTGCATACTTTATAAATTTGTGTCGTTTCAATGTTTTCATGTTACCAAATATATACTTTACATATGTAATTTATCAAAATATGTATTAAGTCTATCAAGATATAAAATTCTTGAGCTTAACTTTATATTAGGTTATTCTAAAAGAACCTCATATTAAAATATGGAATCTCTTGCATGTTAATTTGGTGTAACACCTGTCATTAAGTATTCGTATTTCTTTTTAACACTTCAGGAGTCATAAGTCGTATTAATTTTGTTAAACTTTCTTAGGTATTTAGTAGGGAAAAGGGTAGTTAAAAATATTTTTAATATTTTACGTAAGTTTTTAACATTAGCAAAAGTAATAGACATTTTAGAATTCTTTTAAATGTCCAAAGTCTGTGAATCCAAAGTGAAGTTTATAATTAAAAAATTAAGATAAGTATTACTTAGTAGTAACTCACGCAGAAGAGAAAAACATAAAAAAAATATACCTTACCTTTATTACTGTCAAAAACCTTTATTTAATTTATTAAGTAGTTAAAAATACTTTTATTATTTTATATGACTATATTTTACATAAAGGAAAAAAAAAACATTTTACACACTTTACGTCTCATAAAAATTTGTGTCGTTTTAATGTTTTCCTTCAAATATTTACTTCACATATGTAATTTATTAAAATATGTATTAAGTCTATCAAGATATAAAATTCTTGAGCTTAATTTTAGATTAGGATGTCAGAAAAGTTTCTGACGCAAAATATAGCAGCACTCGCATGTTAATTTGATGTATCACCTGTCATTAAGTTTCGTATTTCACTTTTAATCTTCATGAGTTATCAGATGGATTAATTTTGTTAAACTTTCTTATGCATTTAGTAAGGCAAAGGGAAATTAAAAATAATTTTAATATTTTACATGAGGTTTTAGCTAATAAATAAATTTGTGTCTTTTTAATGCTTTCCATATACACATTTATTTAAAATAATCAAAAATTTGTAAAGTTACTTTAAAACTATTTTTCTATTAGATCTAGGCCAAAATTTTTACCATTACCTTTTATAACAAAACATCTTTTAAATTCAATTTGTTATAATGTTTTAATCCATTATAAAACAGAATTTTCACTACCTTTATTTTCTTCATTGTATTTGATGCAATTTTACAAAAAATGTACAGTGTTCTGTTCCATGTCCCCATCTAAAATTTATGGATATATTTATCAGCATAATATAAAATTTTAGCATGATATAAAATTTTTGAGCTTAATTTTAGATGAGGATGTCAAAAAAAGAAGCTCACGTCAAAATATGAAAGCACTTGCATGTTAATTTGATATATCACCTGCCATCAATAATTCGTAATTATTTTTAAAACTTCATGAGTCATAAGACACATTAATTTTGTTAAACTCCCTTAGGTATTTAGTAAGGAAAAGGGTAGTTAAAAATACTTTTACAAACTTACCCCGTTCCCGGGGCAAGTTTACGCAAAATACTTGGACCTAAAAAATTTTGTTTTACGGTTAAAAGCACAAATAGGGCAACAACTGAATACACAAATTTTCACTTTATTGACTGCTTTATAAAACCACGATGTCTAAGATTTCCAAAGTTAAAACATAAAAATTAGAAAATTCATTGGAAAAAAAAACGCGTAAACGTGCCCCGGTCTACCCTAACCAAAAATTTGTAAAGTTATTAAAGGCTATTTTTCTATTATAAAACACTATTTAATACGGTATATATATCGCAAGAGAAAAATTTTAAAAATATATACTTGCATATTAGCTGTAGATAAAACGTTTTACATTGCCTTTTATAACAAATCATATTTTAAATTAAATTTATAATGTTTTAAATCATTATAAAACAGAACTTTCATTAGCTTTATTTACTTCATTCCATTTGAAATAATTTTAGCAAAAATATGTAGTGTTCTGTTCCAAGTTCCCATCTATTATTTATGGAAATTTTTATAATAAAAGTCTAGCATGATATAAAATTCATAAGTATAATTTTAGATTAGGTTGTCAGAAAAGATGCTGATGTCAAAATTTTGGAGCAATTGCATGCTAATAGGATGATGTATCACCTGTCAGTAAGAATTCGTATTTCTTTTTAAATTTTCATGAGTTATAAGATGGAGTAATTTTGTTAAACTTACTTAGGTATTTATTAAGCTAAAGCATAGTTAAAGATACTTTTAAAAATTAACATAAGTTTTTAGGCCCTAAATAAATTTGTAACGTTTTAATGTTTTCCGCAACCACATTTCTTTTAAGTAACCAGAAAGTTGTAAAAAATTATAAACACTATTTTTCTGTTATAAAACACTATTTAATAGAGGAATTCGAAATTTGTATAAATAGACTTTTTTAAATCCTTTTAAATGCTAAAGTATGGGAATTCAAAATGAAGTTTGAAATTAAAACAAGATATGCATTTCTTATTCATTATACTTGCATATTATCTATACACCAAATACTTTATCATTACCATTTATAACAAACAACTTTTGAATTCAATTTGTTACAATATTTTAATTCATTATAAAACAGAATTTCTATTACTTTTATTTACTTCATTGAATTTGATATAATTTTAGCGAAAATATGTAGTGTTTGTTCTTTTCCAAGTTCTTAAGGCTTCACATCTATAATTTATGGAAATATTTATCCCCATGATATAAAAGTCTAGCATTATATAAAATTCATAAGCTTAATTTTAGATTCGGATGTTAGAAAAGAAGCTGATGTCAAAATATTGAAGCACTTGTATGTTAATATGATGTATCATCTGTCATTAAGTCTTCGTATTTCTTTTTAAATTTTCATTTGTTATAATATGGAGTAATTTTGTTAAACTTTCTTAGGTATTTATTAAGCTAAAGGATAGTTAAAGGTACTTTTCATATTTAACATAAGGGCAATTCCACATAACATGGGAACTATAGTGTTGACCCTTGAGGGGCGGGAGGATATACTTTATCCCACCTAATTTTAATCAAGATTTGCACCAGAAACATTTAATTAAAATTTATGTTTCTAACTTTGGTGGGAAAAAAATAAGGAAATTGCTTTTCCATATTTTGAAACAATTTTTTTGGAATATTGAGGTGTAAGTTCAACATTACAGAAATATAACTGCTTGCGCCTGAAAGGATTAATGGCTAAAGAGGGAAATGTGAGTCACAATATGATGTAACATGAGTCACACTCAAAATATTGATTGATATAATTAATTACTATTAAAACAATATTATTTTTGTGTATATCATAAGTTGAAAGTGTGTTGTACCCTGTGAAATACTTCTTTATTACTGTGTTGTAATAAATGAGGAGAAATTCTAGTTCTTCATTAACCCATAAAACTTGACTTCATTTTTTTTGTAATGTGAGTCACAGTACCAAATTAGAATCTGCATACCACCTGTTCATTTAAAAATTTATTACATTGTTATTCTTAGTTTCTTATTGTGCACCAAATATCTAAGAAGAACTTTTAAAAAAGCAAATGTGATATTTCTTCGATGTATATAAAATTTATTTTTGGAAAAATGTGTCAAATGGTAACGTCAGTCACATGGAATTGCCCATAATGTTTTCGGCCATAAATAAATTTCTGTCGTTTTAATGTTTTCCGCAACCGCAAATGCCAAAGTAACCAAAAAGTAACCAAAAAGTTGTAAGTAACCAAAAAGTTGTAAAATTTTATAAAAACTATTTTTCTGTTATAAAACACTATTTAATAGGATAATTCAACATTTATAAAAATACTTTTTCAAAATCCTTTTAAAAGCTAAAATTTCTGAATCCAAAATGAAGTTTAAAATTAAAATAAGATACATGTTTCTTATTCATATCGCATTCAGAAGAGAAAAATATTTAAAAAATGTCTTCACATAATACGCAATATGAACTTTAAAAAGCTCACTGTTTTATTTAAATGCGGAAAAGGAAGTAATAATGCAGATGTTACAAGTTTAAAACATGCATTTTGTTAATTCTCTTGCACTTTAGGCCGGGTATCCCGCGGCAATCGTAGGGGAATATTTTTATTCATTGTTGTTCCATTCTTTCAAATACATCACTTCCTTTGATTTCAGTTTAAAAAATTATTTTTTTTTTCAGAAAAAAAAAAGCTTTGTTAAATTTATTAAAAACAACTGTAAAGCTGTCTTGTATTACAAAATTTATTTATATGTATGCTAATTTTCTTTTCTCAGGTAAACAATTGTGTATTTCTTACTTACCACTCCCTCTTTTTTTATTTAAGTAGAGATAACTATTTCATTTCTATTTCAATATTTTCAATATTATTATCGCAAAACCTTTTTACAGTGTTAACAAGACATTTTTACGCACGGTTTTATAATTTAAAACTGAAAGCTATTAACGCGAGTCCGAAAGCAACGTTATTAAAATGTACCTAAATTCAAGAATATTTAGGCGAAAAGCATTCCACAATGTTGCACACTAAAAACAATGCCTCTTCTAAATGGCTTATTTTAATTTTAACTGCATATTAGTTTTTTACGACAAAACATGAAAATGCTTTGTTGAATTTCATAAATGAAAAATAAATTAAAGTGGCTGAAATACATCAGAAAATTTTGAAAGTATTTTTTTTAAGTTTAAACTGAAAAATAATAAGTGGACTGTAAATTTTTAAACTAAAAAATATATATAATATAAAAAAATAAACCTACATTGCGTATATAAATGTGAAATATTTTATTTTGTTAATATATTAACAATATATTATATTATACATTATATATATATATATATATATATATATATATCGGGTGTTCCAAAAATGACTGGTGGATTTTAAAATTAAATAACTTGCAAACGCTGACATAAATTAAAAAATTCTTGCTGGAGGGTTATGCATGATGTCAGGAGATATTTTACTGTGATTCTTGAATTTAGTTCGAATTTCCAACAACAGATGGCGCTGTAAGCAATAGGTGTTCAACCTAGACTCGTTTTTTGGTATTTCGGGATCCATTTTAATCTCCTTTTTTTCGCATATATATATATATATATATATATATATATATATATATATCCCTAACAGTAAATAATCTTTGACCGAACTTCCGCCGAAAGACCTAACTCGACTATATTTCGTACTAGCGATCTCCTTTTCCGGGGTCGGCAGATATGAGTTCTTGTCCGCAAGGCAGATCACCTTTCGAGCATCGCATCCCGAAAACAATTGAATTCATTTTGAAGCCTTTGCGTATTAGTTTTCGATAATTTCGTCGCTTTGTAATTTTTTACCGAGTACAATACCATATGATCTTTTGCCGATTAGCTAATGATATTGAATATAAGAATTCGTACGATGCAAAAATAGTAATTGAAACGTAAGAAAATTCGTTTTAATTCAAAAATAAATATTGTTAATTGGGAATATTTTCTACCATAAGATGCAAAAATACTTTTATATCAAGTATACAACTCATTGAAATGTCAGAAAATTTGTTTTGTTTTAAGTCAAAATTTTGCTGTTAAATAATTTTGCAAAAAATAATTATAATCATTTTAAGTTACAATTAATTTTCTATTATAAAATGCAAATAAAATTACATTTAATTTAAAAATGATATTATTGCTACTTCTGCTATTAATATAAAAATATTTGTTTGTAATCTAACAAATTATAATTAAGTGTTATTTTCATTGCAAGATTATTTAACAGCAATATTTTGACTTAAAACTAAAGAAAATATCTTACTTTTTAATTAATTACACTCTCGATATGAAACATTTTTGCATTTTACAGAGGAAAATATCCCTATTAAATAATATTTACTATTTGAATTAAAACGAAATTTCATACATTTTAATTATACAATTTTTGCATCTTACAATGTGAAAAATTCTCATTTAACATTACGTTCTAACAGTGAAATTCATCATTTAAAGCTTCTCATTATACTCGGGTTATGTATGAAAAAAATATCGTTTTCTCTTACTTTTAATATCTAAATAATTATTTTAATGAAAAAAAAAAATGTTGTCTTTTTTTTTTTTTTTTTTTTTTTTTTTTACTTTAAGCGGTATGAAATTAAATTTTTCACTATCTGAAGAAAAAAGATGATCTACTTCTTTATAATACAATTTATATAATAACATTATCTGTATAATTTCCAAATAAATTAATTTTTAAATCAGAAATTTCAAATTTCTAATTAGCAAAATACATTTAGAGCAAATAGATTGTTGTTGTAATAGTCTCAATTTCATATATTATCATGATATAATATAAATTTCAGCTATTATAATTTTCAATTCACTACTTTTTTTAAATCAACAAAACAGCAAATATCTGTAATCTTTTATCAAAATATAATTTTTACGTACGAATGTCTATACGTAAATATTTTTTTTTTTTTAAAGGAAAGAAAAAAAGTAAGAAAAAAAAACGCTTTTAAATTGTTAGTTTACTTTTACACAAAGTGTCCCGCTGTCTGGAAATAAAAAAAAAAAAAAAAAAAAAAAAAAAAAAAAAAAAAAAAAAAAAATTCAGTTTACTGATTTGCGAAAAATTGCTTGCCAAAGAACATTTCTTGGAAAGTATTTTTTCTCCCCGCATTCCTTCGGCTGTGCGTTTACAAATGATGGCCTTGAAACATTAAAAGCGTTTTGAGCAGCAGTGCGATAAGATATTGCAGGGGATTGAAGAGTTTTATTCACGTGATACACATCCCCTGCCATCACTGCAGGTGGATCTTTACTGCGAAAACAAACAATGACACTCCAATAAAAGGATTCAATTTCAATTACTTTCTGATTACAGGCCGATTACATACATACCGATGCTTTGCCGAATAATTGACTTGTAATAATAATCCTATTTCCTGCTGAGGTTTAACCTCGAAATTATCTAGATAAATCGCTAGATTTTTTTCAGACGATATTGTGAAAAGACCTCAATTCGATTATGGCTCATTTACCGACAATTCTGGTATTAGGCCGAACTTTAGCCCATATCTCTTGCTATTGGGGATATATATATTATAAAAACTAAGACAACCCAAATTCCTTAAAATTAAAATTAAAACCAAACGTATAACTAAACTAAAAGCACACCATTAAAAAATGAACAAACAGAAAACAAACGAAAGAGAAATTTATACAACCAACTAAAACAAAAACGAGACAGGCGGCCTGGCTTACGACAAGCACTGCTGGTTTAATCTAGATTTACGTGCACTACGTTCCCCCTCACCTGTCACAACCAGAAAAACTAACTTCAAAACAGAAAAGAGCTGAAAAGTAAACCAAAAAATTAATTTCCACCATGTCCAATCAACATACCTTTAAAATCGAACAGTGAATACAACTCAAATCGATAACTCTTTCTTTCGCTAAAATCACAAACTAAATCATTAATAAATCTTGGAGGATAACCTGCAAACTGGCATTTCACCAACCAATCCATCCGAACTTGAACTCAATCACTCTATACGATTTAAACCATTTACAAAGGTGTTCCTAAATACAGATATATGCATATTACTTTGAAAATTCAAAATTTTCAAAGTATCAAAGCTCAAACTATTTCTTTTATCATATATACCGGGTGTCCCAAAAGTCACTGGTGGATTTTAAAATTCAATAACTAGCGAACGGTGACAGATATTTAAGAAATTCTTGCAGGGGTGTTATGTATGATGTTAGGAATTTTTTACAGTGATTCTTGATTTTAGTTCGAATTTCAAACAATAGATGGCGCTGAGAGCAATAAGTGCTCAGTCCACACACGAAGTTTGGTACTTCCTGATCCACTCCATGCATTTTAATCTCCTTTTATCAATTGAAGAAGAGAGAGAGGCCGAAAAACTGAGCCTGGATTTAGCGGTTATTGCTTGCAGCGCCATCTATCGATGCTATCTGTAACTAAAACTGAGAATCACAGCATAAAAACTCCTGATATTTTACATAACACTCCTGCAAGTTTTTTTTTTTTTTAAATCTGTCATCGTTTGCAAGTTATTGAATTTAAAAATCCATCAGTTATTTTTTGGACACCCCGTATATATATATATATATATATATAACTTTAAAATCGAAATTTAAGAGATTATATTGATGCCGATAGATTAATCCCTTAACAGTTTCAGACCAGCAACGCTCAAGCAAAAAGAGTTTGCTGACGTCGTTACTAAAAGCTTTTAAACATCATTAAACTTTAACTATAATTGTTGCTTTATTAATTGGCAAACAGTTTTCATTTATACAAGGCAGGTATTTTATTATGGAAAAAATGGTACTCTCTGCCTGTTTTAAGTTTATTGTGTCAAGAAATTGAAACTGTTATGTGGTTGATCTAATCGTTACTACTATGATATATATTTTTTATTTATCTATTTATTATTTATTTTGAATATTTAAAGTATCATACGTTTCTGTTTGATTTCCATTTGGCATATTTTAGAGAGTATGGTCAGATGCATAACTCCAATGTTGTTGTAACTCGTATACATTAATAATTATAAGGAAACAAACTTGTCGGCGTGTGAGTGCGTGGGTGTATGTGTGTTCGCGGTTTGTGTGTGCTGTAGTCCGAAAAGTTGCCAGCAGAGTTTCAAGGTTTGTAGAGTTTCAATGTAGGTAGATGAGCATACCTCTCTGAAGGTTTTCGCCTCGAATCCAGTGATTTTTTTTGTTTTTGATAATTAGGAAAAGTACTATTAAAAACCGCAATGAACATCGCAAAATGGTGAGCTTTCTTCCTGAAAGTTTTTATGCGCTCTCTATCTCTGGATGTTTTGATGTCTTTCAAACAGACGAAAGTTAACTTTCGTTTTTTTCTTGCCAGGTACTCCGTAGATTTATGTATTAAAAAAAAAGGGGTGAATTTTACTTTACCGTCACAACTGTATGTTTCGTTTAAAAATTATTAATATTTAATATTTAAAAAAAATACATTTTTATTGCATCTTGATTCATTTCAGCTTTTAAGTTTTCCAATTTTCTGGAATTTCAAACTACCGCAGCCGGTTCCATGACGAAAACACAAACATAAAACCACACCTCTTATCGGGTATATTTATCTTTTTAACAATTTTACTATATATTTTTTATATATAGGTTTTCTGTATCTTCTGTAATTTAAAACATCCGCAACCATTTCCTGGACAGAAATACAAACTGAAAAAAATGCTCAATTATTCAACGTGCCTCTCCGGATCTATATAGTATTAGTATAGATCTAATAGTATTTACTTTTCCAAAATGTTATTTCTTGTTGGTCGATTTCCGTTCGTTATCATCTTATTCGTTTTCCTCCGATTTTAAAAGTAATTTCGTTTTTCTGGACGAACATAAAATAAATTAACCCATTTTCGGCCAAAGGTGCGCAAACGCACCATTTCAATAAATATTTTTTATTAACACTGTCAAACATATTATTCACTAATTTTATTTTTCTGCTATATTTAAGGGTTCTGGAGACATCTATAAAATATCAGTATTTTTTTTTTGTTTTTATTGAAACGGCTATTGGCAAATTCGACTTTTTGAAATGTATTGCGATGTTAATGTATAATGTTGAGCGTTACAAAATATGTACAGATTTATAGTAAAAAAACACAATATCTCAAACAATATCATAACAACATCATAACAATATCTCAAAACAGGCTAACTCTGTCAAAAAAATTGTCAATACAAATGTTGTAGAGCTTAAAATTCTGAGTAAAATGAGTACCTACACTTAATATTTTTGTTGTACATTAAGGTCACAATTGTACTTTAACCTTTCTACCCTGTTGAAATTTTACTTAACCTTAATAAAAAAAAAAAAAAATCATACGAAAATTTTCTTTAAAAACTATTTAATGTATTTATTTATGTTAGTTTTCGGTGTCTTTTATTTATCTTACTTTGCCAAAATATTTCTGGTTAGAATTGAATGAAATGAATTACTGACATGGGTCGATTAGACCCATTCAGTGTAGGAAGGTTACATTTTTAGAACCGTGGGTTGAACTCAGAACTAATTAGGAGAAAACTGGAAATTGTTTTAATCCTTTCACTTTGGGTGTAAAATGAACGCACTATGTTTTTTTTTTTTTTTTTTTTTTTTTCCCTCGCACTTGAGTAAAAGTTAGAAAATATGTACATATTTATTTTCGAAAAACACGTTTTTTGTTTTTTAATTACCTTAACAATATCTCAAAACATCTACCTCTATAAAAAAAACATTGTCAGTGTTGTAGTCACAAATATTTTAGAGCTTAAAATTCTGAATAAAATGAGTTTTAATATTTTATATAAATTTTAAAATAGAATTGCAACCTTTATGTTGAACAAAAATATTAATGATGACACTCATTTTATTCAGAATTGTAAGCTCTACAACATTTGTATTGACAACATTTTTTATACAGTTAACTGTTTTGAGATATTGTTAAGGTAATGAAAAAAAAAAAAAAAAAAAAAAAAAAAAAAAAAAAAAAAAACGTTTTTTTCGAAAATAAATATGTACATATTTTCTAACATTCACCCAAGTGCGAGAAAGAAAACATAGTACGTTCATCTTAGACCTAAACTGAAAATATTAAAAAAATCTCCAGTTTTCTCCTAATTAATTCTGAGTTCAACCGACTGACCACTGGTCTAAAACTTTAAAGTAGAATTGTGACCTTAATGTTCTACAGAAATATTAAGTGTAGTTACTCATTTTACTCAGAAGTTTAAGCTTTACAACATTTGTATTGACAACGTTTTTGAAAGAGTTAGCTGTTTTGAGATATTTTATGGTATGTAAAAGCACTTGTTTTTTTTTTTATCATAAATCTATACATATTTCCTAACGCTCACGGGAAAACATAGCATATTCATTCTAGGCCTAAATAGAAGGGATTAAAATAAATTCCAGCTTTCCCCTAATTAATTCCGAATTCAACTTCCTAACCACTGGGTTATTAAAAAGAAAATGTTCTTCATTTTTTTTTTTTTTTACCATCATGTAAGATTTTTTTGCAAACCGTAAATTTAAAAGTTATTAAGTCAAAAAATTGCGAAAATCTGATACTATGAAATAGATGTGATTTTTGTGTATTTTAACTTTCGATAACTGATTTTCATGTACTTTCTTACCACTGAATCCGAAAAATACCTTCCTTTTTAAAAACCACTGAGGACTTTCCGCAAATCTGAAATTTCTTGGTTAAAAAGTTAAAAGTTAAAAATGAAAACACTTGAGCTGTTTAGCAGAAAGAATTCCTTGTATAAACCAAAAATTGAATAAATTGTTGAATTAAATTATATTAAATTGCATTAAAAAAATTACCATTTCACAGTATCATAGATTTTCTGTTTTTAACTTTAAAATTTAAGATTAGCGGGAAATTCTGATGTGATGGTTAAAAAAGAAGGTCATTTTCATATCCAGTACCACAAAGTACATATAATCAATTATCAAAAGTTAAAAAACACAACCTTCTTCTCTTTTTTATTGTATCAGATTTTTTTCTATTTTTTAACATTGAAATGTATGATTTTGAAAAATTACCGACTTGATGGTTAAAAATGAAAATCGTTTTTGGATTCAGCGATAAAATATACATAAAAATCAATTATCAAAACTTAAAAATTCATAAATCTCCTCAATTTTTTTGTATAAGATTTTCGCTACTTTTTTGCTTTTTACTTCGAAATTTACGATCTGCGAAAAATCCTGACGTGATGGTTATAAAAAAGGTCATTTTCGTATTCAGCGCTAAAAAGATACATAAAATAAATTGTTAGAAGCTAAAATACACAGCCATCGCAAGTTTGTTGTTAGAGATTTTTTTTTAGAGGTGGGGGTGGGGGGGAGGTGGATAAGCAGCAATTTTCCTATATTAAAATAAGGAATCCATTATCAGTCTTTCACCATAATGTGGTGCATTTAAACTGTGTTTATAAAGTTTATTCGGAATCCGTATCGATATTTTTGAATTCTTCTTGGATTTTTCCTGGATTTTTTTATACAATTTTTCTTTTTTTTTTCTTTTTTGCGTTTCGCCGAGATTTTATTTATTTTTTATCGTAAACGGAATACTCTATTAATATTTCAGACCAACATAGTCAATTTTGTACTCTCCGATTTTTTTCTTTTTTTTAGCGAGTTTTGTGCTGTTGAAACATTTTGTGAGAGGATTAAAACATGTACAATTAATATATTTTCATCAACAATTTTCATATATTCTAATATGCATTACAAATTTTCTTCCAGCTAACATAGTTTGCTCATAAAGGCTGAAAGCCGTAGTTTCCAGATTTAAACAAAATTCCGCACATGCTATTTATTTTCACATTATGCATATGTATGGTTATACTATTATATTAATACCAACAGAATTTTTTGAAATGACGATTCATATTTACATATATAGGCAAAAAGTTATTCATAAATAAATAGCGTAAGGATTTATCTTAAATGTACTTACACAATATGTATTCTTATTTATTATATGAAACTATAGAAAATGTTATTTTATTCCTCCAAATACTCTTTTTGGGAAGTGTTATGAATTAGCCATTAATAACTAGCTATAATTTATT
Organism: Maratus speciosus; assembly: GCA_963932465.1. NCBI lineage: Eukaryota > Metazoa > Arthropoda > Arachnida > Araneae > Salticidae > Maratus > Maratus speciosus. The sequence continues at coordinate 153,501,840 of OZ010794.1, read as the reverse complement.
CAGTTGCTCAAACAGTTTTCAGTAAAAGCATACATTGCGATATTCAAATCCTTATTATTCATCCTCTAAGAATGAACATAGTTATTGAAAATTACTTTTCGAAAATAGCGTGTTTATTAATTAATTAAGTTTGCCATCATAAGCTATCTATGTTAGTTTATATTTTAACAAGTCCGTGGTTGATTTTATTTCAGAAACGTTTAATTTGATAATATCGTAATTAGAAAATGTTGCGTATTGACTATCTTTCAGTGAAATATCTTAAATAATTCAAAAATTAACATTATTTATAGATATTTTCTCTATTAATAGAAAGTTTTTAATGCAATGGTTATTAAATTTAATTCGGTGAAAAATACGCCTATTCTTACAACAATATTTTGCACAGAAAGTTTTAAATGTAATTGTATTATTAAATTTATTGAGTTAACCCTTTCTCTACTGTATTACGATCTAGTGCAATTACTTTCATGTAATCTTTATTTTTTTTTTTTCATTTACTACTCTGAATATTAAAGGATATACATAAAAAATACTCACCCGTGAGAAATTTAATTCGTTAGAGGTTATTAATGAAAGAAGTACTTTAATGTGTCGTCAGTACACTATGGCTAAAATATTCCCCCAAAAGGAAACCCACATGATATTTCCAATAAAATTTAAACTCTTAAAAATACTAAATAACAAGAAGAAACTCGCAAGGTAAAAATAAAAATATTAATATTAAGCACCCATATTCAGAGGGCAACATTTTCTCTCGCATCCACAGATATGCAATATATGAATTTACATATGCCATTTCTATCATAGCAAAACAGAGCCGGTGCACAACTTTTTCGATTTCCTATAAAAAAATAATAATGAAACAGAAAAGAAATACTATGGAAATTATTACTATACTAGATTTTAGTAATTACGTTTCAAAGCACATGAAAACGATGGATAACTACACAGACGAAAAGCAAACAAGAAGTTTTTCTCCAACACCCAGTGTACTGACGGTACTTGTAAGTAGGGTAAACGCACCGGTAGTGGGCCACTTAAGGACATTTATCTTATTATTATTCTAAATCTTATTATTATTCTATGAATTCTAAATGATATATATATTTTTAACGTAGTCCTAACCTTCATGTATCGGAATAAACATTCAAAGTTTCAAAATATATTATTTGGAAAAAATGAAAAATAAAAATTTACCTTCCTCGATTCTCCAGTAGTGGGCCGCTCCAGTTTCGAGTTTAGTGTGAAAATACTGAAGTTATACTTTTTTTTACAGTTCTAGAATAGGATGTTCACAATATTGAAATCATACATAGAAGTTTAGATGATTACGTAAAATAATCTCACTAGTAAATCTGCAGATCAGGGGACTCAACTTCAGTTCTGTAAATTAATTTTAATTTTATCTCACTTTACATAAAAGCTAATGTCCTACAAGCTGCAAAGTATTTTTTTAGATTATATACATGGTACCCTTTCGTATCGTTTAAATATAGCTAATTCCCAAGAAGCTTAGTTTTAGAAGTATAATTTTAATTGCTGAACTATTTCACATGTTTTTAATCATATGAAAATCCATTTCCATCAAAATAGTAGCATTTTCTTAATGTTACGAAATTTAATTTTTGTAACGTTTTTGTGATCTATAAGTTATATTTAGAAAATCTGCTTATATGCTTTCACTTGCTAAACAGTAAATATTCCCATATTCTGTGATCAAGACTTTCTGAATTGTGCTACAATGAATTTTATGAATTTTCAGCGATTTCTGACATTAAAATTCATTTTCTGTGTTTTGTACCAGAATGATACAAATGGTAGAAAAAAAATTATCAGTTTTTATCTACAATAATAGTAGACAATTTAGCAACTTTTTTAAAAATCAAAATGCATAGTTTTTGTTTTCTCTAAATAACAGTCTGTTGTACTTTGTAACTTAAAAAAATAATCCGCCCAATTTGTTATTTCGCAGTGGTGATAAATAATAAGACAAATATAATAAACAGGATAATTAAAAGCTGAAATGACTTTAAAACAAAATGATTTATCCAAAAACGAAAAAGATCTCAAAATGTGAGAGGGGATTGTAGTCAATTTATTACAAAGAGTACTTTAGGTTGAAACTTACAATGAAAGAGAGTCATCAGACTGGGGCGATAATTTCCTGACTCTCCTTTTTTCCCATCGGCTATTTTTTTAACTCTTCCTTTTGAATTGTTCTTTTTTCTCTTTCAGTTTTTTTTTCCGCATCTTTAGAATTTTTAAGGCCTTCTCTATTCTTATAATATTGAAGCATTTAGGGAGAAGCCCCAACTGCAGGAATTTTATCTCTTTTTCTTCGTGTTATCTCTCTTTTCTGGCCAAAATAGAACACCTTTGAAGGGAGATGGTACATTTCTAGATGACCCACCATTTGAAAGCACTGAATGGCTCCCAGTCTCAGATGATCCTTCTTGAATGAAAAGGTTCACCTCAGCATCTTCAATAATTGCTCTTTGCTCCTGATCAATACTTTCAGTATCAACAGTGTCAATAGGCTATTCAGTGTACGCCGCCTCAACAGATATGACTGGTGTACCCTATAACAAGTAAAATGTAAAAATGGAATAAATAATAGTAAAAAATATATACCCAAGTGTTTTATACCCAAACTGTTTTACGATAGATTACCTAAGAAATTGGTTTCATGTTCAAGTCTCCTTCATCTCCAACCATAAGTAGTAAAGATCTGTTTGCTCCACAGAACCTTTCAATTTGCCTTTATTTTCTGAGAAAAAAATTATTTTTCTTCTCCAATTTTATCTTCAAGAACTTCCAAGAAAGAAGCCATTTCTCTCTCCTTTATTGGTGATATTATCACATTATTTGATGTTAGTGTGGATTCGACATTTACTTTCTTTAGATCCCTTGGAACTAGTCCACTTGCTTTGAATCCATTCACAATGGTTGCAGGAGTTAAACGATCTAGTGCTGATTTTAGGACTGGTGGAAACTCATGTTTCTGCATCTGTTTGCCTTCATAAGTTATTCTGAAGTGCACCACTTCCTGTTGCCAAGCACTTTTAAGAGTATGGAAAACAGATATGTTCATTGGTTGCATTAGGTATGTGGAATTTGGGGGCAAAGCTACCATTTCAACTCCATCAGCCGAACAGATGATTCTTAGATTCAAAGACATGTTAGAAGTATGTCCATCCAAAAATAACACTACAGGTTTTTCTATGTAATGTTTATTTAAATATGGCTAAAAAATTGAACCTTTTTTTTTAGTATTGAACCTTTAAAGTATAAATTATTTTAGATATTAATTTCTTTTAATAATCATATGTCTGATAGCTTAGTGAAGTCTTATTTTTGCTGCTCCAGAAGTGGGCCACTTGTGCACCAGTAGTGGGCCCCTGGCCCACTACTGGTTCTGATGAACAAAATACTAAATAAATTATATACAAAGTCTTAGAACCTCAAATAATACTTAATTAAAATAATTTAAACATAAAAAGTTTTTTTGGCATGTGATCCAGTAGTGGGCCACTATGCCCACTATTGGTACAATTTAAGAAATTGTGATCCAGAAGTGGGACACCCCTTAAAATCAATATAATTTTCAATTTTTAAGTTTTCAGCTAATCTAACAAATTATTTACAATGTAATCGAGTATATCAACGGCACTTTAACTCAAAATAAAACCTAATATTAAAGAAACAACGCTTTAGATAAAACCTTATCTCTTAATGAAATCACTAAGAATTTGCCAAAAACTCTGTGTTTGAAGACATTCGAGAAGATAAACAGAAATATTTACAGGAAAATAACAATTATTCCAAACTGTTTATGGAAAGTTAACATTTAAGGACTTTAACTAATCAGATTTCTTTCAATCGTTTTTCTGAAATGGATTGTGAGCTTGTTTTTAAACTTTGAAAGTCAGTGGCCCACTACAGGTACGTGGCCCACTACCGGTGCGTTTACCCTACCTCCGAGTAATTTAATTGTTAAATCCAATACATACACCGTTCACCTAAAATAGCTAGTCAAATTGTATTCTAAGATCATATTCAACGCAGAAAAAAAATCCTCTTATCTCATGCCTTTACTATGTTTGAAGCAATAAAAAGTCAAGCGTGACACAAATGTTGGCACAAAACACATCGACTATTTCAAAGATAGACTCCTTCCTCGCTAAAGCAACGATCCTAGAACTAAGGCTGTCATGTATCTTGTAAAAGAGGAGTTAAAAGAGTTATTTTTCAAAGTACTATTATAATTTTAGCAATATTTGCTATATTGTGAAAGTTTAAATTGAGTGGTACTTATAAGTACCGTCAGTAGATAAAGGGTTAAAAATACTTCTATTCTTACAATAATAATTTTCACAAACAGACAATTTATTATAATCAAAAATAAATAAACCTATAGCTGCATATAAGTGACATTTAATCAGGTTTATTTATTTATTGCTATGTATTGTAGAATACCTTTTATTTATAATAGTACACATTTTTAAATTATTTGATAAAGTGATTTTAAAGAATCCGTGGTTGATTTTTTTAGAAGCTTTTAATTGAATAATATCATAGGCGAGAAATGTTGCATATTGTCTATCTTTTAGTGGAATGTCTTAAATAATTTGAAAATTGTCATTATTTATATAGCTTAAATATTTTCTCTATTAATAGAAACTTTTTAATGCAATGGGGTTTCCATGGGTTTTCATAATGTAAGTCACATAGCCGATATCTGCTATGCTTGTTGGCCATGTTTTGTTTTCGAAATCTTTGCTTGACCTTACTCAATTAATGAAATATCTCCCCTAAAAAAAGGGGTATACTTTTCCGTCCTAAAATACTCGTAGCTAAAAATCGTAGCATGTGACTTACACTACATGTACTCAAGGAAACAGCCAATGATTATCAAACTAAGTCTGTGAACATTACTTCTATTCTTAATGCATATTTCACAGAATTTTTTTCAATACAATCATTATTAAATTAATTCAGTTAAATTCTTCCATTCTTACAAGAATAATTTTCACAAACAAAAAAAATATTAAATGTAATAAAAAACTAATAGCTGCACATAAGTAACATTTAATCAGGATTTTTTTTATGTATTTCAGTAGATCTTTTATTTATATTAGAACACATTTTAAAATTATTTGATTTTATCAAACTTAAATGTGAAAAAAAGAAACTTTTATCATTGTAAGAAAAGAAGAATTTTTCACATTTGTCGGTATTTTTTTTCTCACACAAAGAGTTAAAACAACAGCGGTTTTTCATCTATCTCAATATATAAAATAATTGGGAATTTTGAACACGATACATCTTTTTATCGTATAGCGTCGGAAAATCAAGTAGCTTCTTACATAGTAAGACAAAATATAAAAAAAAGGCAATTATGACCTGTCATAATACATTGTAAAACCTTTTTTTTTTAAACCTACATATTGGATGACGATAAAGAGATATAATCTGACGCTGGGTCGAATAGAGTGTAATTAGTTACTTATTTACAAAAACTGCAAACTAGTAGTTGGGGACCACCGTAATACACCCATCATGGATATATATAACATATAAAGTATGAAAATAAATGTTCGGTACTGAAATTTAATAGGCTTTGTCGCGCTAGTACATTCTATGTACATTAAAAATTTCGAACATGTATCTCAATTTGTTCAGTAGATAGAGCATTTAAATTCGTGACTTGATGACGTCATAAACTTTAAATGTTCTATTACTAAATTGCTTAAAAGAAACACCCTTATAACTCCATAAGGGATAATCATATTAATTTTATCAGTTTACTGCGTCGGATTAAACGTTTCATGTTCAGTTAAAATATATCTTCGAACTGAAATTTGAATGAAATACAGTGTCATGAAAAATCGAAGAGTGTAGAAAATGTGATTACAAATATCTCTACAACTTATTATCTGATCGACTTCATTCTTTATGCAAAATTTATGTTTTTTAATGTCTTTTATATTCACTCTTTAAAATAAACAATTTTAAATTTTTTGTATGTACTTCTTATCGGAACGAATATTTCGAGAGTCCGAAAAAGTAGTTTCGGATAATCGAGGTTAGTGAAATTCAGTAGGCCTCTTTTAATTATTACACACTAAGTGCAAAACAAATTTTAAGTCTCTATCTCAATTTTTCCCCGGGAGATAAGGCGTTTACAAATACACACAGATACACACAGACGATGGACGGCAATTTTTTTAATATTTGTTTCGGAATCTCCAGTGTCTGAAACGATTAAATCTGTCATTTGTTTTCACATTTTGAAACGATTACAAGAGTTACCATATACTATGTAAGATGGGTAAGTATTAAACAGAAACATATAATATAACATAGATTTACAGATTTTGAAACGCTCCTGAAAGATAGGTAGCGGGTCTGAAAGAAAGTTATCTTAAAAAAAACGAATAATATTTAAATGCAATGTGCTCATGAATATACAGACTAGCATTCAGATTGGCAACAAACCATTTATTATGACGAATCGCACTTTAATTTGTGGTACCATGGGGGCCGCATTCGTGTTAGACGCTATGCAGGTCAAAGCTATCTGCCGGGGTGTACTATCTAATGTAATAGTGGACAAACACACAGATTTATGGCCCGGGGTACAATTACGCATCATTTACGATCGCAGCTGTTACGAATTGTAGGTAATCTGAACAGGAATAGCCACATAAGTGAACTGCTGGAGCCCGAACTCATTTCTTTCATTCAAGGCATTCCTGGAGTTATATTTCATCAGGATATTGCCCGCTCGCAGGTTTCAAAAATGTTCAAGACGTCTTGTCAGCAGAACACATGCAGCTTCCTCCGTGGCCTGCGTATTCGCCGGATATGTCGCCTATTGAGCATGTGTGGTATTTCGTTGATCGACGTGTTGTTCGTGATCCTCTGTTATAGCATCTACAGATGAACTTTGGGTACGGGTACAAAGAAGATGGTATGATCGTCCGCAGAAAGACATTCAAAATCTGTTTGGTTTGATGCAACGTCGCGTCGTATAGAAGCACTCATTGTAGCGCGTTGCTGCTACACCAAATACAGATTTCGGATACTTAATATTGTTTTTTCTTTCTTTGAAAATGTAATCATTTGTTTGTACGAATACTAGTCGTTTCTGTATTAAATTTCATTTAATTCTGATGATTCCTTCACGATGTTTCAATCTTAGCGCATGATTATAAATCTGCATTTTAGAAGTATTTTAAAATCCACACAGAAAATGTAAGTCTGCATTCAGAAAATATCGTTATTGCATTTTTAACAGAATTCCAGCTTCATTAAAATATATTTATATATCTGAAGCCGACAACACTATTTCTTTCCTCGTGATCTATTACCGAAAAAAAAAGTTCCTTAAAAAGGACACAATGGCAAAAAAAAAAAAAAAAAAAAAAAAAAAAAAAAAAAAAGAAAGAAAAAATGCACTTAAGTGTTTTTTTTTTTTTTTTTTTTTTTTTTTTTTTTTTTTTTTTTTTTTTTTTGTCTACGATGAACAATTTATAATACATGTATTTCCCTGTCATCAATAAAAAGGAAGTCTCACAAAATTAGTTGATGAAGATTTTATGAAAAGTTTGAGTGCATACAAATGTATTGCAATTTAAAATACTTTCATTTTCATGTCATCAATAAAAAGGGAACTTGAACGAAAACTGGGTGTAATTTTCATGGATTCTTTTACCTACTTGCAAATGCATTTGCGAAAAGTTACGGAACAATCATAGTTTAAAATACAAATAGAACGTTTTACGTTATATGTTAATATACATTGCACGAGTAAAAGATTTCTTCCAATAAGATGATTTGTACGATATTGAATTTTAAATTAATTCCTGAAATATAAAATTGTATTTAAACTAGAAATAAATCTAATTTCATTAAAAAAAATAATTAATTTAACAAAAAATAAAATACACCTCTCTCTATCGCATTCGTCAATGCAAATGTTTAACAGTAAGATCCGTGTTTTTAAATAAATGTCGAATTTAAAAAGCCATAATTGTAACAAAATGTACATTTGTGGTTTACACATTTAACATAATTGTGTATAATGTACAGGGGTAAAGATTGAATGTGGTTTATTTATTTTTTAATCGATTGGAGATAATTAGGCAATAAAAATTGACAAAAGAATTCAAAATAAAGCAGAAATTAAGATTAGATTACTTTGGGTATATCTATTTCATATTATTCATAATAATGTATTTTTTTAAAAAATTGATAAACACGAAAAGAAAGTTTTCGTGACTATATTAGATCTAAGAGAACTTTCCGACTATCCGGCATCATTGTTACGATTGCCCCAAAATCAGTGTAATTTGATTTAAAAAATAATCACATGTTCGCGGTAAAATATGCATAAGAGAATTATTTGTTATACAAGTTATTACAAAAGTGTGTGTATTTTATATGTATGCATTTTTGTAATGATTGATTAGTAATGTATGTTTTTTTTTCTTTAGTGGCCCAATGTTTTGGTAAAATCATATTTTGCTCAATGGCGTCGAAGCGGCGAGCATTAGTCTGGAGTTTATAATACGGCTTAAATTATTCAAACCCTGAATTCTCGACAGAGGGGAAAATATAACATAACATGGATTCTACATTTTGGCCAAATCAGATGTAATAAAGTAGGGATTACACTAAACAGACTCGTAGTGATGCATTTATTGCCAGTAAGTAAAGGGGCATTTTTCCCGTTTCACAAACGACGTTTTAAAATGAAATATGTCTTTATCACCAGGATTTTGAGATATTTATTATTGGATTATACCTTCCATTCTTTTACCTCAGAGTTATATTTTGGATCTACGTCATTTGTGATTGTTATTCAGTTTAAGAAGTTGAATAGAAAATGTCAATAATATTTTAGGAACTATTAAGTGTATCCTTGCCGTTGATTTCCATAAATCAAATTAATAAGGATGTATTAAACACCTATGAAAAGGCATTCCACGAAAGAGCAGCCGATTCCTCACGGTGTTGTCAGAATCTACCGAGTTGACGATTTAATATAAACCTTTAACAGACTCCAAGGTATCTCTAATATCCATGCTTCACAGTTAAAATTATATCTATTTAATTTATCTGGTACATTACTGGTACTTATGTTAAGAGCATCTAGATTAGCAAGTTATTTTTTAATTATTATTTCTTATTATTAACTTTTGCTTAAACTACGTCATAAATGAAATTAAAAGCAAACACTTAATATTTTGATAATGAGAAATAATCTGGGACTAATAAATTAATTGTCTGAGCGAAGCGAAGGCTAATACTCAGCGATACATACAGCTACGATGGATATTAACGTCATGTCCTACTAAATAAAAAGCCTAGTAAAAACCTTTCGTTAAGCATAACTCAAAAAATATTTGTCAGATTTCGTTTCTGATTGCACCAGACGGTACCTATGAGGGCCGCATACTAAATGCACCTACTATGAAAAATAAGTTCCAAACCGTTTAAAAATTATATAGAAAAAACTGATAAAAAAGCAGAATTTATCTGCATACTTCACAGACATTTGGTGTGCGTCACTTTCAGGGGTTGATGTTTTCGTAGACAACTGGTTTGAACACATAAAGCAATAAAAAAATACGCACGCAGTAATATTGAAGAGCCATAAAAAATATTTAAATTTAATCAAACAGGAAAATAAATCTGTCTTGTTTTCCATTTAAAAGACAAAAAAAAAAAGGCATAAAAACTTTGATTTGAGATTTTGCGATAATCTCTCAATAGCATTGTTTAATCGCCAAAAGCATATTTTATTTTTCGCGTGAGAAATTTAGAAACAATTATATGATGTGCAATAAAATATTTTGCTTTATAGCATCATTTGTTCTTATTTTCTTTTTCTTTTTTTCCCATGCTTTCTTTTAACTTACAATTTATTTGTCTGTGGCACTCAAATCTTGTGATTCATTTTTCATCTACTTCCTGTTGATATAGAGTTTCGAAATTTGGAATATATATGCATTCCTGAGGGCAATATATGAATTGGACATTGATTTTTTAAAATTCGATCCCTAAGGGGACAACGGTGTTTGTGTGGGGGTGAATTACTTAATAGTTACGTTTGATTTTCTATAGAGAAATCAGCATTAGCTTCAACAATGAGTATTTGTTGAAAAGTTTTAATGACAGGGTTACCACGATATCGCCAAACTTTGGCCAACGTGGCGAAATATCGCAAAATTTGACAACAAAAAAGTTTCTATATATATGATATAGAACTTGGAGAAGCCAACTTGGAGATAGCTAGCTAACATGACAAAATTCGCATTTAAATCCATTTATATTCCACAATTGGACTCACCGAATTAAATTTAAACTCCGTGCATTTAAGGTTATTTTCAAGGCTTTTCTAATATTTAGTGCTTTTAAAAAACATATATATTTTCTAAATTTTTTTGAATTAATGAAAGCATGATTTTTAAAAAACAATTTCCATTTATATTAATTTCTTTTTAGTCTTTAAAAATGAAATTGGTACTTTTTTCTGCATAAGGGACTTGGCGAGGGAGAGAAAATGGGTTTGGCGGGACAGGTAAGATTTTATGCGTATTTTCGTGCAACTTATTCATTGTTTCATATACTCAAGCAATTTTTTAATGATTTATGCAATTTATTTTGTGTTAACAAACCACTTACCTATTTTTACATACAAACAAAATTAAATTGTATATAAAAAGCAATGATATTATATATATAAATAAAATGTTTATATTTATGACACAGGTGCCATAAACGCACCGGGTTTGGCGTGATTTTTTTATGCCAATTTGGCGAAAACGTCGTTTTCGAATACAAGTTACATATAGCGTGATATAATAGTATGTTATTTTTTATTTAAATATGAAAACAAAATAAAGTGATAAACAAAACATTTTCTATTATTTTTAAAAGGATATAACAATCAATAAATGATATAATTATAGAACAAAACGATTTATAATAGCGTTATATATGGTTACATCAGTGGTGGCTCGTGACTGATATTTTGGAGGGCATTAAATCCATAGCTGCCAAATTTATTCTTCTCTTAATATACACAATAAAATTCTTAATACAACAATTAGTTTTCCACTGCAAAATTTCCAGGTGAAAAATGAAAATGAAATAAATAGTTTGCCGAATTTAAAGAAAAGATGAATATTACGTCATAACTTTTCTATTGCAATATATTCACTTGAAAAATGAAAAAGAAATAAATAGTTTGACGAATTTAAATGAAAGTGAATATAACTTCGTAACTTTTCTATTTCAAGGTTTCCACGTGAAAGAGGAAAATATTACGTCTTTATTGGAAATATAAAGGGCGTGGTGAATATAGTATAACTTCATATGAGTTTGAAAAAACGTATTGAAGCATGATAAAACCCCGATTATGGAAATATTGGCGTATTTTAATTTTATTGCTCCAATTATAAATTGAAATAAGTTCATTTATAGCGGTATTCTTCTGTGTCTGTTATATACATTTATACATTTTTATTTTGTGTTTTCATTTGATTCATGCGTACAAAACTTCGTCTGCTTTTTTTAATGTTTGTTTCATGTTGTATGTTAAATTTTGAAATTAATTTTTCAGCACAAACATCCTTCAAATTCTGGGCAACGCCGGGCACTTTAGTTTGTAAGAGATAATAGGCTTTTGTATCTGTATGTCTAATGCTAATATTAGAAAGTGTTGTAATATTATAAAGTGTACGTTTGTGAAGTGTTATCTCTGAAAATACATAGCCAACTTAAAAAAAAAAAAAAAAAAAAAAAAAAAAAAAAAAAAAAAAAAAAAAAAAACATGTTGGTGGCCATCTCTGCTCCGAAAAAAAAAACTGTATTTTATGTCAGTGCAACAACCTACATCGTTGCAAGAGCACAAAAGTTCTAGAATTGCGATTTCCGTGATATTGATTGGGTTAGAAACTTTAAATTCGGTTTGGTGGTTACTTTTAAGATGTAAATACTCCTTATGAACGCTCTCTAAAAGGTTCGAAAATTGAATTTGACAGATAAACGCAAAAATTTCTAGAAAGGGTCTAAATTATGATTTAATTGAATACTGAAATTTCTGGTATACTGATGGGGTTAGAACTAGAACTTTGTCATGGCAGTAATTTATAAGATGTAAATGCTTGTTGTAGAACGAATTCTAAAAAATCGAAAGACTAAACAAAGCAGAAAAAGATCTAAAGATGATCTAAGTAACGAAGAACATGGAATTGTTAGGTATATCAATATGAAATTTGACATGGCTGTATTTATCATGACTTAAATTCTCGCAATAGAACAATTTCTAAAAATGTTGATATATAAAACACTGCAGAAACGAAAAAACTTTCGAAAATATTCTATTTCTGTGTTACTCCTGAGCCCAAAAACTTGAAATTTTGATTCGGGTTAGTTTTAAAATATAAAATTGTCTCTGTGAATGGTTTCTAAAAAAATTAAAATTTAAAAAGATGAAACGAACGGAAAGCGATCTCAAATACCATTAATTTCGAATTATTAGGTATAGCAACTTTAAACATTTCCTCCACAAAACTTGCAATTTAAATGCAGCAAAACTGATAGATACCCACCTAGCATTAAATAAATTGTGCAAATATTGAATAGTAACCTGTATGAAACAGTGAGTAGGTTGTCCGAAAGTACTTGTTAAAGTGTTCATTTTCTAGGCTTTTCTCTCTCTCTCGCCAAGGCCACTAACAGAGGGAAGTGCTGTTTTAAATGTGATATGAATTTTTTTTGTGATTCATTTTTCTAGACATTTTATCATAAGGTCATAGTCTCAATTGTCATTAATAGATTTTTTATATATTAACTTATTCTGGTGATATTTCATAATCGGGTTCGTATTGGCGTATTTTAGCTTGCCTGATTTGCTGAAAAAATATGTATGGATTTGTAAATTACTTCAAAAGACACTTTGAAAGCTCAAAGGTTATGCAGACGATATATTCAGATCTTGTGTCATACATTATGTTGCAATCATTGAAGATTTCTTTTATTTAATACATGCTAAATACAGCTCAACTTGTGCAGAATATGTTTGAAAACAAAACAATACAGCGTATGTAGTGGCCGGCATGCACCCATCATTTAAATCCGATCGAGCATATCTAAAACAAACTCTAACGACGCATTGCATACCATTGTTGATGTGTTCGGAACTTTGATACTGTATCAGATTTTGAAGAGAGAATTCCTTATCTCTTATCGACAACCTCATTGCATCCGTGGAAAACAGATATTGTACAACCTTAACTATTCCGGGGGAGCACACACCATATAAAGTATAGTCCATTCTTTTTAAACGTCATATATTTGTCGTTTAATGTTACTCAAATTGGTGCGGAGCGTCTGATTATGCTCTTGACATCATTTTATACACTTAAAATTTCGATATAAGATAAATTAGTGTTTCATTTTCTATTTTACATTTTCTATATTACGTACTTTCAATTTTATATCCATGCATGGCTATCTTGCATGGTTTGCTTTCCCATTTTTTAAACAGTGTATAAGAATTTATATGTAAGATTTTGTAATTCTACGATTCGTTTATTTTCATCATTTCAATTTATCGCAGTATATGGACAATTAAAGATAATATCTCATTTTCTTCGCTTGCACATGTTATTATTAAATCTATGTTCTCAGCAATATAGCTCAGACTAATCCCTCTGAGGGAAGTCCTAGTTTTATGATACGATGATCAAATTTATTAATAATTTTCATAACTCAAACTTTATCATTGTTTAATGCAGGCAGATAAAATTTAATTTTTTTGTTGCCTATGACTGTGTATATTGTGGAAATAATATTTGTCAATAAAATTTGTTAATTGTTAATTTACATTTGAAATTTTCTTTTTCTTTGCATTATGTGTTAATTTATTTTATCTAATGGTTCACTTTACTGATTAGAATACTTTTATTGTTAAATCTTGTTAGGATTAACCTTAAAAATTGTTAACTTTCATAAGTAGCCAAATTTTTGGAAGTGCTTAGTTTTTCCCAGCAATTAGAACGAATATGGTTCGTGTAACAATAATCTTTACCATAAACATTCTTTAAAGAAAATCTACTAAATATGGCAACTTAACACTAGAACTATCGTGAGCCACCAATTTGACGGTTAAGGTATGAATATGTAAGAAACATTTTAAATATAGATAAACTGTTTAAAATCAAAAATCTGGTTTGAAATATTTTTATAAAACTTGACTCAAATTTTTCGATAGTTCTACTGTTAAATATTTTTTTCTGTGCAAAATTCATAAATCTGAGCATGGCATTCTTAGATAAAACCTCCAGACGAACAAAAATTTCTATAAATATAAATGTATAGTCATTTTACTTCATTTCGCATAACACATATTTATATATAAATTGATAAATAATTGTTACGGAAATTTATTCCTTGTTATATTGTCACGAAAGCTTTGTTTTACTATTTTTGAATATGCTAATACAAAATGGTTTCTGACAGCCTCTGTAGACTCGAACGTCGGGAAGCTATTGGTACAGCAGTAGCACTTCAGAAAAACCTAGGCCAAGCCTCGGCACTCCTCTGAGCGTCCATTTCACCAGACATTCTTCAGAAAGTCGCAGGTGTGGCTTCCGAACCACATGACTTAATCTTTGAATGCACATTATGGACCGTCGCAGCGACCTTGACTTCCAATGTAGATTGGGGTCCTGAAAGAATGATCTAAGTTGGACAGAGAAGTTCCTTTGTTGGAAGTAGGCGTCATGGCGACATCACACTAGCCGGTCCGCATGACACATCATGACGGCATCACGCTTGTCTGACTATCGCTAATTTTTGATACCACTGAATCTATGCTGGCGGGGTAGCTTACCATACAGCATTCTAGTTTTGCCGTTTCTGATTTTTTTTAAACTACTCTTTTATAAGGTAATATTAGATACATGTAACCAAGGTACGTCGCAGTTCGAGTTATTTAAAATGTCGCTCATAAAACGGTACTTGATGAAATGAAAGTGTTTTTGCAACTATTTCTTAATAACCAACAATTCTGCTTAACGGAAATTGATTAATTCAGAATACTTAGGTAGTGCGGTAACCCATTCCGATCTCAGAGAAATTTGTAATTTTCAGTTTCTTCAAATGCGGAATTTTATCTGCCTTTTTTTATTTCTTGTTGAAGTTTTAAAAAGCAGTTTTAAAGCTTTTTGAACCGTCAGTAGCCGTGCCTGTCATTTTGCCACCCATTAATATTATCGCGCTTTAAGTCATCTCCCCTTATAAATATAATAGTGAAATTTCACGTACCTGATCTCACATATTTTTCCTCTACCATAGTAAAGTTGTTTGACATTTTAGCTTTTTTTGAAGTATTCCTTAGGTTTTACTACTCTATTGTACATGAGGGTGAAGCGAAAAATTAATTTTTCTTAATAAAAAATGGGTAGGTGCCAAATGTTGCCTTTATATTAGTACATCAACTGCGTGCAATTTTGCCGCTGAAAAAAATGGCTTGAGTCTACGCTTTTGGTCCAAAAGTCGAAATTTGGGTAAAATTTCACATTTTTTCAAAAACATTTAAAAATTCCTATAGAGATGGTTATTATTTAAATGTATTATATAAACCTTTATTATTAATTACTTAATATATTTAAACGATAAACGGTATCTTTGTTCTGTATAACTGGAGGAAAACTGACAACTTTTGATAAAAAAGGCGCTGCCACTCTGTTCTGTCATACAATTAACTGTTGTTTAGAATACAGCTCTTACCTAGTTGCTTTCAAAACGACCCAGGAGTCACCACGTGGAGGTGGCTGCATTTCATGTCACAACAGTGCATAGCTCGACCACCCTACAATCTGAGCACAATGTTTTGTCTATACATTGAATTGTGATTTTTTTTTATCAAACACTGGCATAAGATTTTTATGCATCAACCTAATCCATCTCTTCTTTGTACACTGGTTTTCAAAAATTAAGGAAAATCAACGAAAGTAGCGATTACTCAAAATTATAAAAGTAGATTTAATAAAACTCAGACACAATTTACAACACATAGTAAGGTATAAAATAACATTAAAAGAAATTACCAGACGATAGTGGTGTTTCAGAAATTAACAAAATAATTGTCTCAGTTTGGTATAGGAAAAGTAATATGGAGTATGATTACCCCTAGAAGCAATACAGCATATACAGAGAAGTGTGGTAGTGTCAATTATGCGATCTATAAGTTCGCTGGAAAATGCGAGCCATTGCTCTTGTAAAGCAGTTGTAAGCATGGCAAGGGTCTGAGGAGGGAGATTGAGAGCAGAGACACATCTTCTTAAAGCATCCCAAAGATGTTCGATGGGATTCAAGTCCAGTGATGGCGTTGGCCATTCCATGCACTGAAGATAATCTCCTACGATGTGAACCCTGTGCGGTCTAGCGTTATCGCCCTGTAACAGGAAATCATTACCTATTGCACCAATATAAGGATGTACATATGCATCAGGAATGTCACCTCTATGGACGTGAGCATTCACAGTTCCACGTGGAAAAACATGGTGGTATGTACGTCCGCCCAAAGAGGTACCATCTCAAACACAGACACTGCCTCCTCCATACGAATCTCTTTTACGAATGTTTGATGGATGATAGCGTGTTCCCTGTTCTCTTCAAATCAAACAATGCCTACTAACGCTTTGGAGGCTAAACTGGAACTGATCTGTGTCGTGAACACGCCTCCATTGATCATCCGTCCAGTGGACATGTTGACTTGTCCCCCTTAAACGTTACCGCCGCAGACATGAGGTGAGCGGTACACAAATATCTGGTCGCATAGCGTAAAGACCACCTTCATAAAGCTTTTTACGTACAGTACATGTTGATACCAACCTTCCAGTGGCTGCAGCAAGGACGAATGTAAGATGAGAGAGGGCTTGCTGTTCAATTCCTTAGTACACATAACCGCAAATATCGGTCATCGGTGCTTGTCGTAGCTCTTACTCGTCCTTCGCTGAACATTCTGGAGGCCATACCAGTGGCTTGAAATTGTTCCCAAAGCCTATTAGCAACAGGAGCACTCACATTTAGCCATCTGGCCGCCTCTGTTTGACTTTAGCCTACATCCAATCTTCCAATAGCTCTATATCGCATTTATGTGGACAAATGATACCTCGAGGTCAGACTAATGAATTGGCTTTTTCAGTTTTCTTATCGCATAATCACAGCGACAACAGCAGCCACTCTCTAGCATACATTTTTATGCCCCGCACAGATGATGCAATCCGATTGCAGCACCACTAATTTGCAATTTGTAATTTTAATCAGCATCTTTCAGTTAACAACATATCCGAATTTCATACGGATAGGTTAATTTTAGAACGAGTTGTCGCTCTTTTTGTGATTTTTCCTTAATTTTTGGAAACCAGTGTATCTACAGACGTTGGATGATGCTTCTATGACTCTTTCACGTATATTTCTACTGTTTGTGTATGATAAGACAAGCACAGTAATGCAGTGGAATTAATGGAATCCACCCAGCCGTCTATTATCTTCGCCAAAATTGCATCCAGTGAAAGCATAATGGTTGCGAGTTATGTTACTACAATATTCTACAACATTTAGATATTTCATCTTTGAGTATGCCATTATTTACTCTACCTCTTGCATTTTTTATATGCTGAGAATCTTGCTGTTTAATGTGATGGCGATCATCAGAGAGCATTTCAATAAGAATTTGCTCTCGATGTGCAAAGCAACCATTGTCCTAAATAATATTTTTTAGTGCTTGTTTTATGCCGTTTTCTGTGAGGTTTAATAGTCGAGTAATTTCCCATAAGTTTATAGATCCATTTTTACTTTCTTCTATCTTTACAAGAAGAAAGTATTGGATTCATGAAAATTTTCGAATTCCGGTTTTCGACGGATTTACACGTTTTAGGGGTCAGAGATTCCAAAAACATGTTTTTTACAAAATGTCTGTCTGTGACTCTGTGAGTCTGTCTGTCTGTCTGTCTGTGTGTATGTGACACAAATTTTGTGGGCGCTCTATCTCAAGAACTAATGCACGGAATTTAATAAAAATTTGTATTCAGTGAGTCCCTAATACAAATTGATTCCGATTAGTTTTTGGTGTAAATCGCTCAACAGGTGGCGCTGCTATGCTGCATTTTTCACGATTTTCGCAATAGCTCTATCTCACGAACTAATGCACGGATTTTGATCAAACTTCAGATTTAGTTAGTGCTTGATATGGATTGATGCTGATTACGTTTTGGTGTAACTAGCCCAACAGGTGGCGCTGTTATGATGAATTTTGCAGGATTTACACGATTTCCCCAATAGCTCTATCTTAAGAACTAACGCACGGATTTTCATAAAACTTCAGATTCAGTTAGTCCTTGATATGACTTGCTACTGATTATGTGTTGGTGTAAATCGCCCAACAGGTGACGCTTCTGTGCTGTCATTTTCACGATTGCCTCAATAGCTCTATCTATAGAACTAATGGATGAATTTTCATCTAACTTCAGATTTAGTTGTATGTTGACACAAGTTGTTGTTAATTAGGTTTTGGTATTAATCACCCAATAGGTGGCGCTGCTATGCAGGAATTTTCACGATTTTCGCTATAGCTCTATCTCGAAAACTAATGAACGGATTTTCTCCAAACTTCAGATTCAGTCACGTTCATTCTTCGTTGACATAAATTGTTGCTGATTAGGATTTGGTATAAATCACCCAATAGGTGGCGCTTCTAGGCAGTATTTTGCTGGATTTAGACGATTTCAGCGATAGTCATATCTCAAGAACTAATGCGCGGAATTTCATATCTTTAGAATCCTCATGAGATGCGTAGATTGCTATTTAATTTTGGCAGTGTGATAGCGAATTTTGAAGTATTAACATGTATGAGATATAAGAAAGTTTTGGGATTGGTACATCCGACTAGTTTAGATGTGGATTTCATTTGTTGTAAACTAGCCTGCGGCATATACTTGGATTACATACTTTGTGAGTCATGTTCAATCAGTTCTAATATAAAGGCGAAAAATTTTATTCGCCTTTGTGAGCCATCTTGTGTAGGACAAGTGGCACACACTTGTAGGTATTTCCGGTCTGTGCTGAGTACCCTTTTCTAGATTCCATGAAATATTTTTAAAAATTACTCTACATAGCTTCAAAAATTGAAATAAAAAGGTAATGACACGTGGACAAAGGTTTTCCTATTTGTCCGGCGAATTCCTATGGGTTAGAATCTATTTTTCCCAATGATCTTGACTGATAAATGAGGAAATTCAGCAGAGGAAATTCACTGGAGTTGGAGGTGGCATATGATCCATTGTAATGGTTCATTCTAAACATGACCCACGCGGAATTGATGGCAACGGCAGACAGAATTCCCCGTTTTTAAATGAGCACTCACTACCCATCAGAGACTCTACGTTTCCTCACAGAGTACTATGTAATCCAAATTTGGCCCGATGACGGTTTACCATCAAATGTAATCCACATCTAAAGAAGAGATCTAAAAACTCACGGTAAATTTCTCGACTACTAAACAACACACAAAACGGAATAAAACAAATACTAAAATAAGTTATTTACGACAATGCTTGCTTTGCAATAGCAGGGGTAAATTCTGATTTCAATGCTCTCTGTCTATCACCATAACATTAAACAACTAGCTGCTCAGCACATAGTAGTTTAAAGATGAGAGTAAATGATGGAATACGCAAATCTGAAATATCGGCAATCAACTTTCAAGCGGATAATTATATAAATCTAAATGATTGGAAAATACTTGTAGTAACTGAACCCCTAATCAATATGTATTTATCGTGTGAAATCTTGATGAAGATAATAGACGGCTGAATAGATTACATGAATATCATCTCCACTGCAATAAATTGTTTGCCTCCTCTTACGCAAGCAGTAGAAAAATACGTGATGCGATCCCAGCAGAAACATTCAAAGTCTGTGTTTACAAATAAGAGATGGACTAGGTAGACACATAGAAAACTTATGCTAGTATCTTATAAAAAATCCCAATTCAAAGTAAAAATAAAACATTATGTTCAGATGGTAGACAGGTCGAGCTAGATATCAACAATTCGTTGAATTATATAACAAAGTAGCAACGCGCTTTTTTACCGAAAGTTGTCAGCTTTGCTCCAGTTACACAGAATAAAGATATCGCTTTATCGTTTAAATATGTTAAGTCATTAATAATACGAGTTGGAACCCGTCGAAATTCGACGAATTAAAATGTTTAGAATGGAATTGTTAGATCGAATTTATAATAAACCTACAAAAATAATTGCAGTAAAAAATTCATCTTGCATTGGTTGTCTAACTCTTAAAACAAATAATGTTTTTAACCTAAAATTACCAAAATATTATTTCCACAAACTTCAACTGCTTAAATTACTTAAAAATTAAACTGTATTAGAATACATAATCAAGATGAGTAATTATGTTGAAGTTATCGGTTGAGGGTGTTATGTTTGTTTTTATGGGATGAAAGATCAGTAAAATCAGCTTTGTCACATCATAAAATTTTCCTCCATAAAATCTAAACTGTACGTTAATTTCACATTGTCAAAATTTACATACGCATCATTCAAATTTACAATTTAAAAGTATTTTAACGCGCAATACATTAGTAAGGAATGTATTTCCAAACTTAAAGTCATGTTTGTCCGATACAACTTTTCATGTGAACATTCACACAAACTTTAAGTTTTAATCTCAATACCCGCAAAAATTTACCATTCAGAAATTTGTCTTTAGTTGCCATAGTATTGGTCAAATATTTAGTTTTATGAAAGAAAATGATCGTTTTGTTTTAAATATGACATCATTATTTCTCACACAATCATTTTACCTAGCGTCTCAAACTGAGTATCAGCGTAATATAAAAATACTGAACTATCTTCTTCAATCTTTTGATTTATTAATAAGAATGTGTTTTTTTTTTTTTTTTTTTTTTATGGCTGACGTCATATTCTGTTCAAAAATTAGAAAAAAGTTACTTTTATTTGCAATGTGAAAATGGCATCAATAAGATTATAATCAATAAAAATAAATAAAACATGACTATTTTCCCTTTACTTTTCAATATAAATGGAGTACTTCAGTTGCCACAATTACAAAATTGATACTAAAAACTATAAAAAAAAATAATATTAAAAAAATAAATTGAGATAGAGCTTTCAAACAAATTGCATTTAAAATTACATTTTTCCCTTTATACTATGGTGTAAAAATTGAAACTGTGCGATGTTTAGAAGTTTAAAAATTTGCAGTAGCGAAAATTCGAAAACCGAAATTTCATTTCAAATTTCAAAGTATTGCCATCTGCAGAATGACGTATGCGTTACGCACAGATATGTTTGTCCTTTATAATATAGATAGGTTTATATAACACTTTTAAATAACAACTATCTCTATAGGATTTTTTTTTAATCTCAAATTTTACCCAAAATTTCGACTTTTGGACCAAAAGCGCAGACCCAAGCCATTTTTCTTCAGCGGTAAAATTGCACGCAATTAATGTACTAATATAAAGACAACTTTTAGCACCTTCCCGATTTTGATAAAAAATAATAATTTTTTTTCACTCCATCCTACTATACATATCTCCTTCATCACGTAACACGGTTTAAGATTGATTTTTTTATAATTAAATAAAGAATACTCATTTTAAGTGACTTTTACAATAGAGACAGTACTAAATTTACAGTAATAAATCATATATTTATTACTGTATTTAAAAAGCAAGCGTTCACATTTTTTCAGTCTTACTTCCGATTTATATACTTTTTCAACTATGTAAGTTAAAATTGACAAAATATTATTGGTCAATATCTGAAAAATGAACAATATGAGTCCATTGCCAATAATGTTTCATGAATTATTCTAAAACCAAAAACTGGAAAAATGTAATATTTTTTAGCATTTGTTATAACAATTACCAATGATAAATAGACATTTAATGATGTATAAATAATTAATTTTAAGCATTAAACAAACGAAATAATGATTTCAGTGCTTGTCTCCAGGTACAAATATACAATATTAAACGTATGCTGTAAAAATTTCTATACATATTATTAACTTTTGTTATTAATATATTTAAACCTATATAATTATGCAGTATGGTAAAATATAATTATCCGTTATTAGTATAGATTGTATAGTAAAATGTTGTAATAAATATATTTGTCCCTGAGTTTGATAATCATCTCAGTCCCTCTAAACACCTATTTTGGTTAACGGATACTAGATGGCGCTGGCAGAATTATTTCCATTGCAACATCAATTAAAGTCCAACTAGCCCCCATGGATGGAGATAAGTTGTTTTTGTTCTGAATAGGGAAGAGTATTTTTTTATAGCATCATTCATGTCACCATATTTAACTTTTCATTTACAACAAAAAGCTTATTGCAACTTTATTTATGTAACATACCAATGACACATGGAAAATGTAATAATTTACATGAGTGCAAAATGATTTGATAAAAGGGCTGTGCAGCTGTTAAGACAAAAACATCACCTCAGTCCCCATCATATCAGTACCAATTATTAGACACAGGTTATGGTGTTAAAAACACTTTCTCACCAAAACGTTTATCCTACATATAAAATATACATCCTTGATCTCAAAACACTACAGCATTTAAATGGCAAAGCCTGTACCAAGTATATAATTTTATTTGGTAGTTGGAACATTAATTTAAAATAAATAAAAATTTCGGAATGAAATTGCCCGTTTTTCAGATATTAACAAATATATGATAAATCCTTGCACCAGGAAATATTTAAATAGAACGATATATTAATGTCAGAAACGGATTCATAATGTATGCTTTTACTTCTTTAAAATGGAAAAAAAAATCTGTAACTTTGTGGAGAATATGTATCCAATAATAAAGTGTACATTTGAAACAATTCCTGAAACCTATAATATGTGAAATCAGTGAAATTCGACATAATATTAGCACAAAGCTTACATAAAATTGGTTCGTTTACTTTTATTTGAGCAGTCGCTCGCATGTCGCTTGTTGTACTTAAAACTAGATTGAACGGACATTAGTTATCGTAGATTTTTTTTAAATAATTGAAATCATTTAAAATATAGTGATTCTTATTCATTAAGGGGTAATTTGCTTTTTTCGATTAAGGAAAAATGATTTTTTTTTACATTTTTTCTATTCTCTATAGTCTGCAGATTAACCCTGTGACCCTGTGAAACGATTTTGCCGAATGCAAAATTCTTTCATAGTTATTCACTCCTAGGGGGCCACGATCGGCAACAGGTGGATCGTGATCAGGTGGACCGCGGAAGGTTAAAGCTAGACCGCCGAAAACTTTCAATTTGAATGAATAATGTATTAATATTTACACTTAATAGATACGTTTGAGCGATAGCCATATCACTGTTTTTTTTTCATATTTTACAAGTAATAACCCAATTAATTTGATTTTTTAATAGTGATGCCTAATTCCTACTATGTTTAACGCAAATTATTGAGTTGGAGTGTAGGCGCGGTGGTGGGAGGGAGAGATCTCACCTACTGCGTTGTTGCGCACGCGCAATGGTGGGACTGGCCGGCTGTGTTGGAGTGCATGCGCGAGGATTCGTCAGGGAGGAGGTAGATTTGTTTTGTCAGTCGTAGACTGCGATCTTGTGCGGTGATTTCGTTCATTTGTGTTGTTATTGTCGTGTGCGAAAATAACATTTTTTGAAAAAATATGTATTCAGAAAACCAGCTATTTACCTGGCTAATATGTTTGGTTCTACATAGGTATTTTAAACAACTTTCTTCAAGATGATTTTGTTTAAGTACAGCCATCGTTCGAAACTATCTGACGCCCACCTTGAAGTCACTCTTCGCATTAGCTGCTCGTTCATCACGGGAAACAAACTGTAAGAAACTTGGTCAAGGCCGCAAGTGTAATTTCTCGCATTAATGTTTCAATGAATACCTGCACTTTCTATTTTATTATGTGTATGTAAAAATTTTCAGAACGCAAACATGTGTATGTAGTAATTTTTCAGAACTAATACATGAATTTTATATTTTCTATTATATGTATGTGTATGTAAAAATAAAACTTTAAAAGTAATAAATATATTACTTTTCTTTTTTCTGTGGACTTCGATAAAATTTTTAAAAGTATTCGGACCCCACTAACAATCATTTGCCGACCTCTACTCTAGAGCAATGTGTCTGTAGGTTTCCAATGGTTTGGAAGATTATAAACGCATTTTACACAGAATGACTTTTTCAAACTGGGCAGTATCAAAACGCAAAAACTGTTAAACCGAACTCGCTATTTTTAAAAAAATAAAGCTAATATAATTTATTGGAGATTGGACAACTTTCAGCCTTCTTTATATAAAAAAAGTACTTTTAAAATCACTCCAAATTTAGAAAGAAGTGGTTCAGAAATAGACCTTTATTCAAATGGCTGCCGCTTTGTTTATTTTCAATTTTTTTTTTTCCAAAGTGCTTTAAGCTCCAGACAATATTATCTATTTTCACAATACCTCACGAAAATGGATTGCAAACGACTCTGGTGATCTATCGAATTCCGCCCGATTGGAATACTCACATGGAGAATCTGGAGATAAAATTTTTATTCCTATTCCAGATAAGAAATGCTAAAGAACACACTATTTTCAGCTTTCTTGAGGCAAAACTCTTTTAATTTCTCCCACTTGCTTACACTATCCAAATATTAGAGAAGTATAATATTAGCAAAACCCACATTTAATTTTTTTCAACTTGGTGAAAATTTGTCCTTGACGGAAGTCAAATCTAAATAATTTCACTTAAGCTCCGAATGCTCTATCAACAATCTATCCTGGACAGCACCGTCACAATTCACACAAACAAGCTTTTGGTAACAGCTTCTGGTCTGCGATATACGACGATAACAAATAAATATGAAATAACTTGTTATAAAATATTATATAAAAGATCCATACATAATCATATTGTATTATTCAAATTATCTACTCATGGCATGGTAACATTTCCACTCGGCTGTAAAAATTTGGATTGTTTTTTTTTTTTTTTTCAATCAGATTCCGTTAACCCTTACCGGCGCGGAGTAATTCTGTTTATAAACTGATGAAATAATGGACTGACATCGCAATTTATAAAAGAACTTATTAGAAAATATGATCTTTCTTTTTTTCATGTACATTATAATAGGAAAATTTTAGTTAAATATTCTTGGAGCCGTTTGTCAGTTTTGGAATTAAAATTAGGTGTTGTTTTTTTAAGGACACCGACCCGGAAAGGGTTAAATGATACAAGCTATCATATTAATTGCATTTGCTTCAAAAAATCGCCCACTTACTACATAGTAATTTGTTTCCAGAAGAAAAATATAAATAAATATTTAACTTGGATTTAAAGAAAATAATCAACAACGAAGTGTTTATCTAATTTCTATAGAAAAATTTACTTCAAATTGTTCTATGTTCCTATAAAACATCACTCGGTTAAATCTCTTGTCATTACTTTTTATCAAGTTCAATCTAAATTCCTCTGAAGATGAAAGCAGATACGTCATCGGATTTTCTCAAAAATAACTGTTTTTCTAACGACGTGGATGGACATAAGTAATAGTACTCCAGTGCAATCATCGATGTCTCCTATAACAGTGTAGAGAACTTCTTTAAAGATTTTTTTTTTTTTTTTAAGTATCGTCAATTTTTCATCTAGTCAATTT
Organism: Maratus speciosus; assembly: GCA_963932465.1. Lineage (NCBI taxonomy): Eukaryota > Metazoa > Arthropoda > Arachnida > Araneae > Salticidae > Maratus > Maratus speciosus. Next base: position 153,476,066 of record OZ010794.1, on the reverse strand, counting down.
TTTAACAGATTTGGGATTTAATGTCTGATAGATTAAAAACATTATACCGTTATGTGATGACAGTTTAAAATATATTTCTATGTGACTATTTATCTAAAGTCAATGCGTCAAATTTTATATAAAATATTTCTATAAGAACAAATAATATGAATAAATGAAAACGGTTAAAACGTTAATAGTCTATTTTTGTGAAAGTTAAGATTGCATTCTGGTAGACTGTGGCCATACTATCGTTTCTTAACTTTCGATTAAAAAACAAAATTAGTTAATTTAAAAAAAAAAAACACGTGGTAAGAAGATAAATTAAACGCTTTTAAAAACGCAGTTCGATAGAACATAAGTCTATACAATCTGCAAATAGGACATCCGTGTATTTAAAGGTAAAGAACACGGAATAACTAGTGTATGACTATCAGAATATTTTATCGGCTTCTTTTTTATCTCTTATTACATATAGCAATTTATTACGGAAGGTATTTTATAATATGTATTATTATTAAATGTAGTATATTATAATGCAGAACATCTTTGAATAACTCCTTTGATATGTAGATGGTCACAAAATCATAAGAAATCCATTTCCCGTCTTTCGCAAATGTAATTATTTCTAACCACTGCAAATTTTAAATTTTCACTAAGTTGAAAAATGATTAAGATGTGTATTCAAATGTAATTTTTATAAAAACTATAACTTAATTTACTGATATTTAAAGGTTTTAAAAAATATATTTTCTGCAATTCAATATAAAAAAAGAAATTTATATTGACAAGTTATGAGTTTGCTTTGTATGTATTAACCTACGCCAACCCCGTGGGCCGTACGGGATCAAATCGTAAGGATTATAATTGAGTGAGCAGTTCAAATAATTTTTATTTTTATAAAAAATACCATACCTTCCCCAAAACTAATTTCATTGACAATGTGATTGACAACGTGATTGACTTTTATTTTTTACTAGCTAACTTGCCCGGCGTTTCCCGGGTATGTCAACAAACAGCACTAATTGCGAAAAAGCTCTGAAAATCACAATAAGATATCGCGAAAAAATTTTATATCACTTCACAAATTTCGAAGAGAGAAAAATATATATATATTGTGTTCTAAGATTGAAAGTTGATTCCTTTCACTGATGTGGAAAAATGGTAGGAAATCACTGAAATACACTAAAAATCACATACAAAATTCCCGAGGAATTCGAAAATTGCTATATGAAATCCGAATAAACTTTATTGAAATGAAGGCAAATTACTTCAGTACATTATAGTTCAAAAATGGAATGTCAAAAAATTGCAGCAGATCGCGAAGAAACGCAAAAATCGAATTGAAATCACAAAAAGTTCAAAAATCACGAAAGTCAAATTTACTATAATTTGATAAAATTTCAAATCTAATTCCGTTGACCTGAAGGCTCTTTTAAAGTTTATGTTTGGGAAAGCATGCTGAGCATTGTATCATGTTAATTTTATTCATAATTTAATTTACTTGCATTCCCTTAAATATAATTAATATAAATCCCTTAATATAATTAATATTAAGGGATTTATATTAATATAATTAATATAATCCCTCAAATTAATATTAGTTTTTGTTACATTAAAATATCTCAGTTTGTTGATTTTCTGTAAGCAAGTAATACCTATTGGTTGACAATGGAAGTCTATGGGAATTTGGAGAAATATCACCAAGTTGGTGACAAACTTGGCGGCATTTGGCGACAGAACTGTGTCCCCCCTACGGTAACCCCCTTATAGGGATGAAGATGCATTAAATGCTGTTCAATAATCGCATAAACATTCGCTAAAAATTCAAAAATCGATGTACGAATTCCGAATAAACTGTTTTGAAAATAGAACAAAATTTACTATATTGGGTTAAAAGAAAGAAATCGTATTATTTTTACTAATGTGGAAAAATTCTCTCGAAACTTAAAAAAAGCGCTAAAAATCGCATAAAGATAAATTTAAAAAAATCTAATCAAAAAATCGAAATCGGGTTTCGAGGTGCAAAACTTCATATATAGACGTACCTTTTCCCAAAATTGTGTAGCTCTACGTGCAGCGGTCTCTTCAGAACACCATCAACATACTCACACACTCACAAACTCACACACAAACTCCTTTCCTTATTATTTTAGATAGCTTCATTGTAGAAAAACTCACCATGTACAAAACTGCACTTGGAAGTAAAAAAAAAAAAAAAAAAAAAATAGGTTTTTATAATTATATTCTTTTTATTTGTAAAGTTATAATAATTTGGAAATTCATTTAAAAAATAAACAAAAGTTAGTCATCTGAATTTTTAAATTTTTCCCGTCATATCTGGCACCTCATCACGGCACACTATCCTGCAACATACCGGTTAAAAGCCTCTTATTAAGACTCTTCAAAAGTAACAATTATCTGTATATCCCCCGAAATCTACCAAGCTGTAAATTAACATAACCATGTTTTGTACTACTGTAATTCATCTTATTAAAGAATTATGTTTATAGATTAAGGTAGGTCATAAGTTATAATTTTTAATGGGGATTTATTCATAGATCATGAATTACAAAAGTTTTTGTATTGGAAAAGCACTTAGAATATATTTTATCTATATTTATTTTTTCTCATAAAAAATTATTTTCAATTGGGTGTCTTTTGAGAAGATATGAAACAAAAGTTTGTCACATGGGTTAACCATTATTATACTCAAACATTGGTGTCTTTGAAATCAATGAAGGTATGAGCAACAAGAACAACAATCTAAATAAATAACCATTCTTTTTTCCGGACTGCCTTAATTCAAGTAATTTAAATAAAGTGACAAATGTTGGTTCTGTCATACGAGAAATTTAACTTGATACTTATTTTATATATGAACTCCCCTGTTTAAAATTTAGACACAATTGCCTTATGAATGGTGTGAATGACTGAGTGACTGTTTTGTTGAATAATTGTATGGTTAAGGGCTTTTTTATAAGAACATAACATATTAGTACGGTGTTTAATCGGATATAAAAAATACTCCTTTTTTATATATTGCATAAAAATGTCTTTGCTGACTACCTTTAACTAATACTGAAACATACCTATAACTAACTGTCATCTGATTTTAAACATTGAAGATTTTTCTCTAGAGAAAGGCATATGAAATATGGATTTTAATTGTTTGTTAATTCAAAGCATATCCCCTGAATGTATAAAATAAACGTGGATTTTAATACTAGGTAATTACATTAAGTAAAATGTGTCAGTTAAATAAATATGTAAATAATTAAATAAATTAGACATTTCACAAACTAAGAATGAAAAATATATTTACTTTATATATAGCATTTTACTTTATATGACATTCTAATTATGTCAAAAACGTTATTTGGAAGTACCGCATACGTGAAGATGAATGAATTTGGAAAACTTAAGATGGATATTTTACATAGCCTGCAGCATCGTCTTTTGTTATAATCACTCGCTGGCGTTTACTTAACCTTCATATCTCCTTTGTCAGAGGAATCTATTTCACATCCTTGACGTATGTTTAAATTGTAATAAATTTTCACAATTATTCCATTTTATCACGATTTGATCCATGTTCTTATCTTTACATTTCTACAATATTTTGACAGTGGTATTAAAGATAAATGTGGTTGATAAATTATAATTTTTTTATGAATTTATACATATAATAGTAATTAAAAATATGTTTTTATTGTAAAAACGCTTGGAATATGTTTGGATCTATATTTATTGTTTCTCATTAAAAATAATTTTCAATTGGATTTCTTTTGAGAAGATATATGCACCTATATCTAGGAAAATATAAGAAAATAAATAACCATAATTTTTACGTGACTGCTAAAGTTCAAGTACTTTAGAATAAAGTGTCAAATCTGTGTTCTACCATATACGAAAATTACCTTGGCACATATTTTATTTATAAACCATCTCTGTCTGAAAATTAAACACAATTCCATTATGAAAAGTATGAATGTTTGAGCGAATGTTTGGTGGGAATAGTATAAGAAGTGCTTATTTTCCTTTCCTTTCATTTTTTCGAGAACATAACATGTTAATATGATGCTTAATCAAATATAAAAAACACTGCATATTATTTCAGAAAGAAGTCATTAATGACTATCTTTAACTTTTTTAAAACTTACATAACAAACTTTTATCTGATTACACATTGTAAATATCTTCCCGTCAGAAAAAAGCATGTGAAAAATGATTTTTAACTTAAAGTGTATAATGTGAACTTTAAAAAGTCCACAGTTTTACATAAAAGATGACTAAAGTAATGAAAAAGATGTTTCAAGTTTAAAATATACATTTTATTTAAGCCAGTTTATGGTTCAATATCCTGAAAATAAATCCTGAAAAGTTGAGAAAAGTGACGTATTAAAATTTAAAGTACGGCAGTTAAATATTTCTTCTACCCATGAAAAATGACCTATGAGAAAAGAGTGATGTCCTAAAAATAAAAGGAACTACAATTCATAATAATATATATTTCCTCTAATTAAATTCAATCCAAGAAACTGCTACTACTACTTCTACTTTCAACTCTAGTAATTATTGGCTCTCTCATTTTAAAAAACAGTGACGTATTTGTATAAATAAACAACAATTACATATTAAAATATTCTCTGGTGATGAACTTAGAAAGCTTGAAAGTACTAAAAAGTTTTAAATAATATGTATATTTTAAACTTATAACATCTTTTTCATTACTTTAGTCGTCTTTTAAGTAAACCTGTGGACATTTTAAAGTTCACATTATATATTTTATGCTGAATCAAGGTGAAAATTTGCGTTTCGTTTTATGATTTTATTTAATTTTTAACTGTTTATTAATGCAAACACCTGAGTGCATAAAATAAAGAAGAATTTTAATGCTAGATAATTACATAAAGTAAAATGTATCAGTGAAATAAATATATGAATAATTAAATATTTTAGACATTATTTTAAGCTAACCATGAAGAATATGTTTTCTTTCTATATAAAATTTTGTTTCATTAAATGACATTTTAACTATGTCAAAAAATGTTATTCAGCAGTACCGCACATATGATGAGAATGAAAGAATATAGCAAAGTAATGATGGATATATTACATAGCCTGGAGCATTGTCTTTTGACATAAGCACTCTATGACGATTACTTAACTTTTATTTCTCTTTAGTCTTTGTCAGAATAATCTATTTTACATCCTTGATGTATTTTTAAATTGTAGTAAATTTTCAGAATTTTTCCACTTTATCACGATTTCATTTATACTCTTATCTTTAATTTTCTAAAAGATTTTGACTATGCTTATATAATACTTTTGAAACCGAAATACAGCTGAGGAGTGATTTTGAATCACTTACTATATGGATCATATAATTATTAAAACAAACGGTATTGTTAAGGTAGTGATGGTTGATATTGTTCAATCAATTAATTATGTGTATTAATAGTACTGTATAATATTATAATTTTGTGTGTTATTGAAACTTAAAAATAAACATACTTGTGCATCTGCCAGTTTGTGAGTGTGTGTGCACAATGCAAATACTTGTTTTATAAATTTATTAGCACTGAGTCAGTTATTTCTTTGACATTTTACACTAATATCAGAATATAATACTAGTATGACCAAAAATATTACATTAAAACACGTCTGTATATGTGTGTTTGAGGTAACAGTTTTCTGGAGATTTGTGAATGCATAAAAGATGAATAATGTAGAACATTTAAATGCTGGTTTGTGAGTGTGTACGCAATACAAATACTTGTTTTATAAATTTATTAGCACTGAGTCAGTTAATTCTTTGATATTTGACACTAATTTCAGAATATAATAATAGTAAGACCTAGAATATTATACTAAAACAAGTCTGTATATGTGTGTTTGAGGTAACAGTTTTCTGGAGATTTATGAATACATAAAAGATGAATAATGTAGAACATTTAAATGCTGGTTTGTGAGTGTGTGCACAATGCAAATACTTGTTTTATAAATTTATTAGCACTGAGTCAGTTAATTATTTGACATTTGACACTAATTTCAGTATATAATACTAGTATGACCTAGAATATTATATTAAAATACGTTTGTATATGTGTGTTTGAGGTAACAGTTTTCTAGAGATTTATGAATACATAAAAGATGAATAATGTAGAACATATAAATGCTTTCTTTATACTCAATTTATAGATGAACAGTAGGGGGGGATCAAGTTACGCTCATTTAAAATTAGCTGCATTGGTATTTAAATTAGCTTAGCACAGAAAAGTAACAGGAGCAAAATTTCAGCACAAATTTCAAACGTCTAAAAGATTTCTAACTCTTTTGCAGATTCATTTTCCAACTTGATAGATTTTAAACTTCTACCGAAGCACTTCTTTACACATATGTGATATTAATTGCGAGTGCTTGAAGTAACAGTTTTCTGGAGATTTATGAATACATTAAAGATGAATAATGTAGAACATTTAAATGCTGGTTTGTGTGTGAGTGCACAATGCAAATAATTCCTTCTATATATAAACAAAAGTAACGCTTTGGAAATCGACCAATGAAAATCTGCGTAGATACCGTAAAACACATTTGATTGGCTAGAGCTTTCTATCGCTATAAGGAGGCCAATGGATGGATCCCGGAACTGTCGCCAAACTTCGCCAAGTTTATCGCCAACTTGGCGATATATCGCAAAATTTGGCGACCAAAATTAGTCATTAAAAGTGACGCCAACTTGGCGATATTTCCAGTATTTCGCCAAATTTCCATAGACTCCCATTGAAATCCAATAGGGTTTACTTGCCTGCAGAAAATCAACAAATTCAGATATTTCAATGCAACAAAAACTAATAT